>JAOXOE010029432.1:0-14454 GCA_028565055.1 Phoeniculus purpureus
GGGCAGGAAGGAGGACAGTGACTGACTGGGGGAGGGGAAAAGAGGATTAGGTGAGGAGCTGCACAGAATTGGTCCAGGTGGAGGTGTGGGGAAGCAGGCTAGGGGGTGGGGACTGGGGTGACTGGACATGGGGAAGGGACGGGGCTGGAGCCGAGTGCAGTTAGGTTGTGCTTTAGGACGGAACTTGGCCTCCTGGACATGTTCCTGTGCAACTTGGTCTAAGATCTTGCTGTGTCAGGGGGATTTGACTAGATAATCTTTCGAGGTCCTTTCCAATCCCTAATATTCTGTGAAGTTGTGGCGTGGGAGGTTTAGATTGAATATTAGGAGGAAGTTCTTTACTGACAGAGTGGTCAGGCACTGGAACAGGCTGCCCAGGGAGGGGTTTCAGTGACCATCCCTTTGCGGAGGTGTTTAATAAATGTACAAACGTGGTGCTTCAGCACCTGCTCTGGTGGCAGAGACTGTAGGAGTTTTGTTTTGTGTTTTATCTGGCTGGCTATGTTTGGTGCTGCTGTCTGATCAGGGTTTGGGTTAGTTGTTTTTATGTGTGTTGTTGGACTTGGTGAAGTGGGAGTGTCCTTTCCAACCAGGAATATCTGATTGCTGTACTCTGGGCTGTGACCACAGGTGTTTGGACTATTTCTTTTTACATTCACCAGTTCTTAGGTTTGTTTCTCATTTTCAAGGTTAATGACATTAACTGGATCTCACACTAGTTGTCCATCTGTATAGGAAGTTCATTCCTAATCATGCTCTGTCTGTATTGTATGTGCTAAGAATCTTTCTGTTCTCCTAATTCCTCTTGTTTTCACATGTAGATCCACTTCTCCCTGCAATGAATTCATCTAGTTAGTAATTATTTTCTGAAATGTCTTTGGGTGAGACCTTCATGCCAAAAAAGGGCAAGATTGAACATCTGGAGTGACAGGATGTAGAAAATTAACTAGGAAAAGAATCTGGGAGAACAGGGAGAAGTCTGTGCCTGGAATAATACACAGTGTCTGCTTCTGACTGCTAGAAAACTACTGGTTGCAGAAATCTTCTGGAGCTCAAGACGGAATTGCTCAGCCCCTGGTTGCTGATGCTATAAATGCATGTTTGGAGTGGAATAAATTCATTTGCACAGTCTTTTGGTTAAACAGATCAGTAGCCTGTTTAACCATGAAAGTTGCCTGCCTTGCAGGTGATGCACTTAGCTCTTCTGGCTGTGATTCCCATGTCTGGAAACACTGACATTCTAGTTTAGGACTAAAAAGTGTCACTCTCTCATTTTTATTTATTTTTATCCTTCCATCATATTTTTATGCTTCTGGAAGGTTGTGTTATCATTTCAAATCAGCTCCATGGTGTTAAATATCAAAGTGGTCTGATAGGTTCAGATCACTGGTTCAGAGGGGGCAGGTCTCTCATGAAGACTTTAAGGATGTAGTCAAACTCTGCAGTAAGAAAATCAGGAGGGCCAAAGAACAGCTAGAGCTCAACTCAGCTACAGCTGTTAAGGATTAAAAAAAAGGTTTCTATAAATACATTAATAACAAAAGGAGGACCAGGGAAAATCTCCATCCTATTTGGACTCAGAGGGAAACCTAGTAACAGATGATGTGGAAAAGGAACTAGGTGTTCCCTGGACAACAGGCCTCATGAGCTCAGAGACAGGGGACGCAGAATGAGGCCATCACAATTGGAAAAGAACTGGTCAGTGACTTGCTGCAACACTTAGACATAAGTCTGTAGGACTGGATGGGTTGCACCCAAGGTGCTGAAAGAGTTGGCTGATGTGCTTGCCAAGGCACTTTCCATTATTTACTTGAAATCCTGGCTAGCTGGGGAGGTCCCAAGGGACAGGAAGGTGGCAAATGTAACACCTATCTACAAGAGGGGCAGAAAGGAGGATCTGGGAAGCTATAGACCTGGCAGTCTGACCTCAGTACCAGGGAAGGTCATGGAACACATCATCTTAAGTGCCGTCGCACTTCACGTACAGGACAACCAGGGGATCAGGCCCAGTCAGCATGGGTTTATTAAAAGCAGGTCCTGCCTGACAAACCTTCTCCTATGACAGGATGACCCGACTATTGGATGAGGGAAAGGCTGTGCATGTTGTTTACCTGGACTTTTGAAAAGCCTTGACACTGTTCCCTATAGAATTCTTGAAAAGTGGCTACTGGTGGCTTGGATGAGCACACAATCTGCTGGATAAAACACTGTTTGAATGGCCAGGTCCAAAGAGTGGTGGTTAATGGAGTTAAATCCAGCTGGTGGCCTGTCATAAGTGATATGCCTCAGGGCTCGGTGTTGGACCATCTCTGCTTAACACCTTTATTGACGATCTTGACAAGGACACAGAGTGTATCATTAGTAAGGCTGCATATGACACCAAGTTAGGTGGGAGTGTTCACCTGCCAGAGGGTAGGGAGGCTCTTCAGAGAGACTTGGATAGACTGTGTAGCAATGGGCCAATGTTAATGGCAGGAGCTTCAATAAGGCCAAGTGCCAGGTCCTGCATTTGGGCCACAAGAACCCCATGCAACGCTACAGGCTTGGGGAGATGTGGCTGGAGAACCATGTGGCAGAGAAGGACCTGGGGATTCTGGTCGATGGGAAGATGAATATGAGCTAGCAGTGTGCCCAGATGGCCAAGAAGGCCAATGGCACCTTGGCTTGTATTAGAAATAGTGTGGCAAGCAGGAGTAGTGAGGTTATCGTCCCCCTGTATTTGGCACTGGTGAGGCCACGTCTTGAGTATTGTGTCCAGTTTTGGGCGCCTCAATACAAGATCTCACTTGTATTGTGGAGGTGCTGGAGCAGGTGCGGAGGAGGGTGACTGGGGTGGTGAAGGGCCTTGAGAATCAGTCTTATGAGGAAAGACTGAAAGAGGTGGGGCTTTTTAGTTTGAGGAAGAGGAGGCTGAGAGGAGACCTCATCACTCTACAACTACCTGAAAGGACATTGTGGAGAGGTTGGTGCTTGTCTTTTCTCACAAGCAATTAGTGATAGAGCAGGAGAGAATGGGTTCAAGTTACAACAGGGTGGGTTTAGACTTGATATTAGGAAAAATGTTTTCACAGAAAGGGTGGTCAAGCACTGGAATTGGCTTCCCAGGGAGGCGGTTGTGTTGCCATCCCTGGATGCGTTTAAAGATCGTTTGGATGAGGAGTTGAGGGATGAACTTGTAAGGTAGGGTAAATGGTTGGACTTGATGATCCCAAGGGTCTTTTCCAACTCGAGTGATTCTGTGAAATGCATTGCCTGCTTAGACTGACAATAAGTGGTGATGGCTTGTACAGCCATGCACCTCTAGATAAGCCTTTACTCCTATACAAGGGTCTTCTCTAAGTATGTGAAACAATCTGCTGTGTTTGCCCATTTAGGTCCTGAAGAAGGTCCCCATTATTTTGCTTACAGAAAAATGCACACATATCAAAGGAGATTGAGCAGCATAAATCTAGGCAACATATATATATGAACTGGGCTGTTACTCTGTCTTTGGAGTAAACACAAGATTTTTATCCCCTGAAACATGGACAATATTTTCTTTTGAAAGGACTATACTGCTCAGAAAATATTTTTCACTTCTTAGGAAGAGTTTCCCACCCTTGTTTTCCCCACTGTTACAGCTTAAAATAGATGAAAATATAACACAGGAGAGCTTTAGGCAGTGACTTTCTGAGATTTTTCCATAGCTGCAAAGTATTTCAGTCTCAGAGATGTTGGTTCCCAGACGTGTTAAATGTTTCCATTCCTGCCTCTAGCACTGGAGTCTCCAAGTGCAGATAATACATCAGTAGCAAGTGTGTCCTTGGGGATGATTGAGTTCCATCAATTAACTGGGCCATATGCTGAATGGAACAAGTGGCTTTTCCTTAGAGCTAATGGCTTGGGTAATTTTGACAATGATAACACACTCATGTCTGATACGAAATTAAGGGGGAGTGTCGATCTGCTGGAGGGTAGAGAGGCACTGCAGAGAGATTTGGACAGGCTGGAGCGATGGGCTGAGGCCAGTGGGATGAGTTTTAACAAAGCCAAGTGCTGGGTCATGCACTTTGGTCAGAACAACCCCCAGCAGCTACAGGCTGGAGGAAGAACGGCTGGAGAGCTGCCTGGCAGAAAAGGACCTGGGGGTGTTTGTTGGCAGCCAGCTGAACAGGAGCCAGCAGGGTGCCCAGGCAGCCAAGAAGGCCAATGGCATCCTGGTCTGTATCAGGAACAGGGTAACCAGCAGGAGTAGGGAGGTGATGGTGCCCCTGTACACTGCACCTTGAGTACTGGGTCCAGTTTTGGGCACCACAGTATCAGAAGGACATTTAGGTACTGGAGCAGGACCAGAGAAGAGCAACGAGACTGGGGAGAGGTCTAGAAAACAGGCCTTGTGAAGAGTGGCTGAGGGAACTGGAGTTTATTTAGTCTAGAGAAGAGGAGGCTGAGAGGAAACCTTATTGCTCTCTACAGCTACCTGAAAGGAGGTTGTAGTGAGGCTGGTGCTGGTCTCTTCTCCCAAATTACTAAGGATAGGATGAGGGGAAATGGCCTCAGTTGCCTCAGGGGAGGTTTAGATTGGATCTTAGGGAGAAGTTCTTTACTGAGAGAGTGATTGGGCACTGGAACAGGCTGCCCACGTGCCCAGGGAGGTGGTAGAGTCACCATCTCTGGATGTGTTTAAAACCAAGTTGCTAGAGCACTTGAGGCCATGGTCTGGGGGTTATGGAGATGTTGGGATGAGGGCTGGACTTAATGATCCTGGAGGTTCTTTCCAGCCAGGATGATTCCATGATTCTGTGGCATACTGAAAGCAGATTAAAGTAACACCTCACTCAGATTAGGGCTGAATTACCCTTGAGGATATACAACTCTGCTAAACTATCTGAGTTCAATGCAATTATGCTTGATTCCACTTGTTTCTCTGTAGCTTAGCAGAATAACCAAACCTGTCATGCTTAGGCAGACCTGGTCAGTGCTTCACAATTTTTACCACTGGAATTCTTTTCTGATGTCTTCCCTGAATCCTGCCTGTCTTCTTGCAGTGCAAACAAGTACCGTGGTCACTGAACAGAGAGTACTGTTCTAAAATAGCAAAAAACGGGGAAGCAGTAAATGCAGGGCTGAGTGAGACAACAGATAACTGGTGAGTAGCAGATCAGACCTGGGTTGAGGTTTTGGGATTAGAAGCTGTAAGGAAACATTACCTACCCACCTTGCTGTACCTGGAGGCTCTTCTGCTTATTTGCCATTCCTAGGATCCTCTAATAGCATTTTCATGGTCTGCAGTAAGGAACCACTTAATGGAGGCCTAAATCTAGAAGAAAAAGCTGATGGATATATCCTGTCCTGGTTAAGGACAGGGCAATAGCATATCACAGGCATGGGGTACCTGCTGCAGCCTGAACAGGAGCAGGATTTTGTTACAGGTCATATTTTTCTTCTGTGTCCTTGAAAATCCCCAGAGGAGTGCATGCACTGCTCTGCATCTGCAGATTGTTGGAGCTGTTACCTTTCTGGTGTTACCTTATCTTACCCTACTTTCTTTAGCTTGTAATAGCTGTGGCCTATTTACTTTTGAGGTCTAAATCATCTTGGCTTAGCAGAGGCTTGGTTACCCAGGGCAGTTTCTATTCCCTCTAGAAGGTCATGCTTCTATGATTATGGTCTTTATAAGCCTCAAGCAAGTGATTGGGAGGACGCGGCAGCACTCAACTGCAGATGGCCCAGTTTTAATTTTGCTAACGTGATTTGTTTAAATTTTTTGTTTAATAACTATTTCTTATTTGCTAGTTCTGTTTTTTTCTGTGATTTTAATTGTATACTGAGATGTTGTGCGAACTGCTTCGCTCACCGGATTTCCTTCCTAGTATGACTGTCAAAGGCCCTGTTGTCTGTCTGATTTGCTCTCTGACATACTTAAGAGCTGGGCAATGTGTGAAACCTTAGTACCTCTTGCTTTTTGGAAGCTCTGAGACCCTTGACAGATTATTAGACAATCAGAGTAATGGAATTTTGCATTTTTTGTGTAAAGTCAACATGGCTAGTTAAACCTTCTGCCTGTGGGATTCTGGTCTTAGGTACAGTGCAGTTAGGAACCAGAGCCTTCAGCTTCCGCTGAGGAGGGGGTAATAAATTGTAACATCTTAGAAATATTTTCCCTTTGGTTCACCCCCTTAATTTTAATATTTGACTCCAGTTCTCAGTTTGGTCCCAGTCCATTTGCTCTGTGAAGGTTTGGAAAGCCAGTCACAAGCCTTGCTCATGTAAAGAGGCAAGAGCTCTACTGCAAGATTGCCACATGTGATTTGGTTTAAAGATTAGTTTTGATCTTCTGAAGTTCACTCTTGGCTTATTACCCAGCTTTGTTGGGGGGGGGTTGGACTGGATGATGTCTTCCCCTAAGATTCCAACCCTATTTTTTATTCTAATAATCTTGTTAATATTATATTTGTACCTTATTGGAAAATATTAGCTTTCCATCTCTTCTTTGTGTGAAGGAATTCTTTAAGTCTCTGGCTGAAGGTCTAGGGATTTTTTTTTTGACATCTTCTTAGATAAGAAAAGTTTCTTTAACAGCTACGTAATGTCAGTTGTCACTAAGAACAGAGAATTCTTTTTGGGCAATTTTAGTTAGCAAGTTTGTGTGCAATTGAGATGGAATAGGTCTCAAATTAATCAGCATTTTGGCTAAATTTAAGGTCTTAGTTTTTGCCTTTTACTTGTCTTATTCAGGGTGGTCTTACTTACTCAGTTGTTGTTTTCTTTATGATTTGACCAGTGCAGTCTTGGAATGTTTAAAACTTCTCTTTCCTTGTTTTCTCTTAAAACTGATAATTGCCACCAACTGAATGTGAATTCACTCCTCTACTTACCACCTGCCTGAAAAAAGGGCATTACACGAAATTGTTCCATAAGTTCAATGAAAATATTTGAAATAATTTTTTGTGAAGAATCTGTCTCTCAGACTCTCATTAGTCAGCTGATGTTCAATGATTTCTCATGGCTGCAGTGATCATATCGATCACCCAGCTTCAGTAACAAGCTATGGTAGATAAGGAAGATGCCTAGGAAAGAGGTAAAAGCTAGGAATTTACTCCTAATTCAATTTCATAGAGAAGATAAATCAGAGATAACCTTTTTGTACTCACCATTATTTCTCTCTTGGGGGGACTGGGGGTGAGATATCTGTTTTCCTAGGAATCATTTTTCCTAGGAGCTGGACTTGATGATCTTAGAAGTCTTTTCCAGCCTCAATAATTATGTGATTCTGAAAAAGAGGAGAAATCTATGAAATGTATTGGAAGGGTACCTGAACTAAGTAGTCTAAGTTCTTCTTGTGTTTACACAGCATAAAACCAATGGCTACCTGGCTTGGAAATACTATGCCTAGCAGCACAGTAATCACAGACTGTGAGGAGATCCTACGTGTGCCTCAAGGCCTCCAGCACTAGGTATTGTCAGTTGAAAGCCATTGGGCCAGGTAGGAAAGGATCTCCTCCCTGTGGAATATTTCTTTAGCTCTCTCCACAGAGGCATGCGCTGCAAATTAATTGAACAGGCATGTTTGTAGATTAGCATCAAGCTCACACTGAGCACCAAGATGAGGAGGGACAGATATACTTATGTAAGCAGATGTAAGGTCAGCATGCTGACAGACACTTTATTTTGGAATTTAAAACAACATCAATTTTTTAGTTTTACGGTTGAGGCAGAATAGACAATGCTGCTTACAGAAGCAGCTATGAGTAAATGTGAATAGAATGCCAAATGTTGGCGATGGCGACTTGCAGGTGGAAAGGAAAAGCAAAGCAAAATACAAACATTTTTATATTTATGTTGTGGCTTTGACCAACTTGGTCTGGTGGGAGATGTCCCTGCCCATAGCTGGGGCTTGGAACTAGATGATCTTTAAGGTCCCTTCCAACCCATTCTATGATCTCTGACTGTGTATACAGGGGAAACATCATTTACTATCTGATCTGCCAGTGTAGCAGGGAACAGAAAAAGGAGGTTTTGCAGTGGAAATGCATTTTAGTGGTTGGCACAATGCATTCCAGGAATGATTTTCCATAATAGATTGGATTAGTAACCAGGGGTTTATTTTAGGTATTTTCTCCCCCAAAAGCCCTGGCAACTCACCTTTTGCTGTACAAAGAGGTCTCAGTGCAGTTGGCTGCTTCTTCTTTCTGTGGAACCTGATTTCACAGATAGGCTACAACCTCTAGAGGATGGATCCTGTCATGAGGGGATCCCCTCTTTGCAACTGTGTTTCTGGGGCTGTATCTTATTTGCAATGGTATGGCATGAGGTCCTAAAGGCTTTTAGAGAAAATTACATTAAGGTGGCTTCCAAGTGAGAATCTAAGTGGCACATAAATACTAATTTAAGGGACCTTTGCAAGAAACTGATTTACTTCAGCATAACAGGTTTGTCTTTCGTGAAAAAGCCAGTTTGAGGTTGGAAAGGAAATTAAATGGTTTGCAGCTCTCAGGCAAGGTAAGATAAATGAAAACTATTGCTGGGCCCCTAGGACCACTCTTTCTCATTTCCAGTGTGCCCCTAGGAAAACTGGGCTTCAGAAATTGCTCCAGCATCCACCCCCCTCCTCCTGTCTCTCTGTAGTAGTTTTACTACATGTAAAGTAGGTCCCACTTAGAGGCTTGATGTGGCATCATGCAAGACACTTCATTATCTGTATAAGAAACTCTCCATTGAATCTGAAAGTAGTAGTACTGTTGGCTAATGTATTTTTCTTGTTAACTGGACAGGGCTCCACAGGCATGCTTTTCTGTGATGACACAGACACTTCTGATCCCTCTCTGCACCTTTAAGTGCAAAAAGTCTCTTCTAGGATTAGAAAACAGAGAATTGGACACCTGTTCATTCTATTTGTTCTTTTCAATGTGTAAAACATTCAAGGAGAATCAACTAAGGACAAGTCTTGTAAGCTGTTTATCCCCCCATAGATTTTGGTAGTTCTTTTTAACTCTCTATTGATTGGATTTTTTTGTTAGGAAGCGTTTTAGAAGCTATCACTGCCTGGCTGTTTGACAACAGCCATGCTGAATTAGTGAAAGTCCTAGAGGTCAGCGCCTGTTGTCAGTTCTGCTTGCAGTCATCCTGTGCCAGCAGTCTCTAATTGCAGACAGGAGTTGTACCGTGTAGAAAAATCACAGCCTGTACTCTGACCAATTGGAAGACAGACTCTGTCACAGCACGGTTATTTATTTTCGTGTTTTTGTAATGTTTGAACTCACACCAACCAGAAATTTGCACTTAAAAGGAGGCTCGTATTTAATGTTGTGACACATACGCTATCATTTACTTTTGTAGCTCTTCCAGCTAAATTTAGGGAGACAGTTTTAGGTCACAAAGTCTAGAGAAATCTCAAATACAGGAAGAGAATGTGTACAATTAATGTGCCATGTAGGAATCTCTGGGGATGAAATTTGAAACAGAATTTGTCCACCATGCTCCATCTTGGCAGTTTAATCACAATGGAGCCTTCATTCTTCCCACTGGGATGCTGCACACACACAGAGCATTCAGCATGCTCAGGAGGGCTGTGAAAAGCCCCTTCTGTAGTGGGTTTCTTTTAATTTACAAGAGAGATTCAACAGTTTTATAAATCCCTCAGTAATAATTACCAGATTTATATCCAGTTCAGACCACTTAATTGAAAATACTGATTTCTCCTCTTCTTTATGTCAGAGTATTAGTATCACTTTATTTAGGGTTTTCAGCATCTTCTCTTTATGATGAAGATAGATTAGTGTCTGTGCACATGGGTACACACATCCATATGGACACACAGAACCCTTCACCTCGGAAAAGACCTTGAAGATCAAGTCCTACCATTAACCCAACTGTCCCAAGGCCACCACTAAACCCTGTCCCTGAGCTCCAGATCTCCAGAACAGCTTTTCAATGTTCCATGTTGCTGTGCATGGATGCCCAGGTATATAAACTTCAGACCTTCCTGTAGTTCACACGAGGGAGTATTTCATTACCTTATCACAGCATACAAAGGCCTGAAGAGTCATTTATATCAGTTGTAAAAATGTAAAATTCTAGGCATAAAAGATATGAGCAGGGCTTGGGAAACAAGTTCGGCATCAGGAAAAGAAATGCCAGCCATCTTTTGTGGAACAAAGGACTGAAGAAAGGACAAGACATGAAAATAAAGTATCTTTAAGCATTTAATCCCTAAATTGTGTTACACCTAGGTAAAATCAATAGAAAATAGAGGGGAGAGATATCTTTAAGGTTTCAAGTTTGAAATTAACTGTCTTATAGAAATCTTTAGGACAGAAGTCCAGTTGCCTCAACAGACTCTCCTGTATGTGACCCTGAGCAAGTAATTGTTTAATTTAGACAGATAGAGCCATCTTGGGACAGATGTTTAGGATAAATTCCTCTGACTGGATCTGGCAAAACGTTGGGAAGTTTTCCATATTTTGTCTGCTTTGAGATCTGAAGTGAATCACATGGCTTTGGAATTTGTTTTAGAAAGTATGTTTTATTAGGTCCAGAAAGGGGAGTATTCTAGTAGAGCATTGTTTCCACACTTTGGTTATCTGGTAGTGCAAGGGAATGGCACACATTCATAATTGCCTCATGGAGAACCCTCTTTGTCACTACCAGTTGCTAGGGTTTGTATAGAACTGTCTCTCTGTTTCCCTCTGCTGTTCTGCTGAAACACTGCTTGTTATTCCAGTCAAAATGCTGTGCTGGAGCTTTTGTAAAAGCCAAGTTGTGTAACCTGTTGGCCTTCAAACGCTGACAGGGTCTCCCAACCGATCAGCACACGTGCTTTGTGGTGTCTTCACTACAGTCTGGCACGCTGGGAAGCAGACAGGTACAAAGCCATGGTTGTACAGCCATCTATGGCAGAGATCATAGAATCATAGAATCATAGAACTGCCCGGGTCGGAAGAGGTCATCTAGTCCCACCAGTTACTGGCTAAAAACTTCTGTGATCAAAGATGAGATGAGCACCAGGGGAAAAGCTTTTTATTTTCTACCTGTTGCTTTCCCATCAAGGACACAGAAATGGGTATCATCTGAGTTTTGCTAATCTCTGCAAGAGCAAGAAAGGATAGGATGGGAAGTAACACACAAGGGACTCTTCCACATAATCCCCCCCCGATCTGTTGCTGTGGAGTGAAACTTTGGGGTTTTTCTTCCATGGGAAAGAAAGTTCATCTGCACAAAGTAAAAAATATCCTTTACATTTATTTTTAATTAGGAAATATCTTCAAGGAAGACCAAAACATTAAACATTCCTTAAAATAAGATGATTTACAAATGTAAAGCTGAAGTTCTGCATCACTTTATTCCTATTTTTGTTACAGTGTATGTGGGAAAACTACAGTGCTTTTTTTTTCTCTGTTAGCCCCGAGGTTAAATGAAAACTCATTGACCTTTTTAAGTCAGACTGTAAGAGATAACATCCTTTATCTGACTCAAAGGACTTCCAGGTTATGATAATCAAGGGAATTAAGAAGAGAAAGCACACATTTGAGAAAGTAAGACACCCATGATTATTGAAATAAGTTTTTTAAAAATTATTTCCATATTTGTAAATAGGTAAATATATATAACTATCTGTAAATAAGTAAGGAAATAAATACCTATGTGTTTAAAGGGTTAGAAGAGATCTTATTCCAGAAGATGTTTGAGGAGGTCAGTCATTAAACAAGAAATGTATCTGCTCTTGTGGGCTGTACCTGTACATAGAGTTAATAACTTGTTTGTGTATGCAGAGCTATTGAGAGTGGTTCCATATTCACCCTGTACTTCTAGCTTTGTTTATTCCTAGTTTCTAGCAGACCTCTGAGGATACAGCATATACGATGGAAGCCTAACACTCATCACAAGTAGTTTGTGGTACTGCCAGTGGTGCAAATTTACTGGACTGTTCTATTTTGTTTGTATTTTACTTGAACAAATCCGTTCTTTTAGCTATTTCTTCCTTCTTGTCCGTGACTCCAAATATATTGCAGACAGACAACATAAAACTTGTGTCAATACATGCAGCACATCTTGGTTTACAAATGTGGCCCTTTTAGAGCTGCCTTTCAATTTGATCTGTGTTTTTTTTCAGCTCTTCACTCTAGCTCATCTGTATCTTGCAGAATCACACACAGAATCACACACACTCTGAGGGGCTGGAAGGGACCTTGAAAGATTTTCTAGTCCAACCTCCCTGCCAGAGAAGGATCCCCTAGATCAGGTCACGCAGGGCTGCATTCAGGTGGGTTTTGAATGTCTCCAGAACAGGGGGCTCCACATCGTCTCTTGGCAGCCTGTGCCAGGGCTCTGTCATCATCTTAGTGGAAAAAAGTTTTTCTTTCTGTTTATGAGAAACCTCCTCTGCTCCAGCTTGTACCCATTGCCCTTTGTCCTGTGACTGGACACAGCTGAGCAGACCCTGGCTCCATCCTCCTGACACTCACCCTTTCCATATTTATCAACATTAATGAGGGCATCTCTCATTCTCCTCCAAGCTGAAGAGACCCATTATTATTTGCTCTGATTGAACCTTTGTGGGAGAATTGGTTCAAGGGAGCTGTTTTCAGTATGGTGAGCTAGAGAAAGGTACTTCTATACCTGTACATACACTGTGGGAGCATATTTACCCCTTACCTCTGAAAAAATGCACTGAAAATGAGTCATGAGCAGCACAGAATGTCTTTAGTTACAGAGACCAGGTAACCTAATGGGCAACTCATTTTACTTTGCTGCTTATCATTATAATTTCTTCCCTGCTCATCTTCCTTCTTGTCTGAAATATTGTATTCTAGTAACAGCACCATAATTTGTCATCTCTGTGTGTGTAGGGAATCTTCTTAGAAGGTGGCACTTTGTTTTGCCTGATGCCAGGCTGGGTTATGGGACCAGTGCAGCTCAAACAGAATTTCCCTGTGTGGGTCACAGTCATTCCAGTATTTGTAACCATGAAGTGAAGTAAATAACATGTAAGTCAAGCATCAAGCTGGAATTGCTTGGAAGTGTTAGGGAACAAAAATTTAGGAGTGAACACCCTACAATGATCTTTACGTGCACCCTTTACCACGTCATACAGCTCTTTTCTCCTAAAGCATCTAATAACCAGCTGTGACTGTTTAGGAGTCTTCTGGGTATGAGTAAGAGCCATTAGCAGGGAACACTACCCCCTCCTAATAAATTTACAGTTTAGAGAGAGGTTTCTTGTGTGTGCAGAGCTAAGAATGAAAATTGAATTAATTCATTCTTTGTCTTACAGCATGGTCAGCTTTGGGTATTTTCTTTTTACATTTCTATAGATTTCAGCAAATGTGCTGCTTACAATCTGGATGCTACATCTGTTCCTTTATGGATTTCTGTGGAGAGTTACCTTGCAGCAGAGAATCTAAAACACACAGTGCTATTAGTGTAAAATCCCAGCACAGCAACAGATGCTAGATGCTGTATAAACACTCAGATGGGCGTGATTCTGATTTCAGTTCTCTGCAATTATCTTAAAAAGAAGATAAAATGAACAAGTGGGACAAGGAATAGCTGGGAGCAAGGAGGAATTTAAAAAACCAACCAAACAAGATTATGTCTAATATTTTACCAGGAAGAAAAAACACCCCACAGGATAAAGTCAAAGACAAATCAAACCTCCTTTAGTAGTGTTTTCCTGCCTCTGACTTTGACTCTAAAGCTATCTAGCCTCAGTATACATGTTCTCATCAGATCTGTCTTACTACTGAATTTCCTTGGCCTTCCCTTAGGGCCTTAACGTTGGTGGCTTTACACTGCAGCAATGTCTGCTCTTAAAATATCTTTTTGGTTCTTTTTTTCTGGGTGTGACTTGGGACTGACAAAGACGGGTTTAGCATTGACCCCAGGAGGAGATCCTGTAGTACAATGTGTATTCTAACAGCAGGGCACTGGTACTGGTGTGTTCTGTGATCTGTTACAAAGATGAAAAAAGTGAGAAAAGCTTGATATGCAGGAAGTAGATAGTATTCTGAACATCTGTGACATGACCAGATCTTGTTGATCTTGGATTCTTGTGAGGAACAGAAGTTCAGACCATGCGTCAGTGAAAGGAGGTTAGTTTTTTCTCAGTACTCTCTATAACAACTAGCCTTCAGTAAGGCTTCAGTGGTAACATGCAAAAGGGCATTTTCCAGTGCAAAAATGAGGTAAATGGTGGCAGTATCAGGCTGTACAGCCATAATGCCTCAGTGCTGCTGCAACTCAGGAGTCATCATCCCTGGAGGTGTTTAAGGATGGACTGGATGTGGCAATTAGTCTAGCTGATGTTGTGGTATCCAAGGCTGGACTTGATGATCTCACAGGTCTTTTCTAGCCCAGTAATTCTATCACTCTGTGCAAGTGTATCATAGAATCATCGAATCATTAGGAACTGGAAGGGACCTCGAAAGATCATCTAGTCCAATCCCCCTGCCACAGCAGGATCACCTAGACCAAGTC
>JAOXOE010029433.1:0-52043 GCA_028565055.1 Phoeniculus purpureus
TGACCTGTTCCTCCTGCAGAGCATCATACCTATTCTGCAAGTGCACCGTAGGTGGTGGACTTCCTAAGGTAGCACACTTGCCTCATTTGTGTTTATTCTGCTGGATGGAGACCTGTACCCATTGAACCTGCACCTGTGGGTTACTACATGGAGGCTGAGAGTTGCTGTAGGGAGGTTATTGGACCCCCGAGCCGTTAAGAGTTAACCCTAGATCAGGTTTTATAGAGATTACATTATGGAAATAGTCAATTTCCCTTTCACAATCTCTTACAGCTGTCAGCCTTTCCACCTCCTCTTTTAGCTCAGCCACCATGTTCATCAGATCTTTGATCTGCTCACACCTACACAGGTGTTGCCCCTGCCATCCCCCATATCCAGTGCTAGGCTCCAGCACTCACTGCAACCACCTGCCTGAACTTCTACATGATTGTGTATGGCAATCTCTGCCACCACGTAGGCACACATGTAGGCACACACGTAGGCACACAGCCTGCAACTCCTCTCAGGAAAAGAGCAAGAACTCACCCCAGTCCAGGCGAAGTTTCAATTTTCCCGTGATCTGCAGCAATCTCCAATATTGTTGGAATGGTTTTCTTACTGCTTTCTTGCCAGTGTGGATGTGCTGCAGTATCATGTAATCTTCATAATTTATCATCTCTACTTCTATGGTTATCAACTTTTAGTACCTGATAAATATTTAGGGAGTTAAAAACTGCATGCTGAGGCAGTTTTTAGTGCTACCTTGTAGCAAGATCATTTGGTTTTTATCAGATGATCAAAATAACAGAATTTGATTCCAAATGCTCTTGTCTGTTTGAATTTCCCAATTAATTACACAATTTTTAAGCAGAATTTTTGTAGGACCTTATGTTTACTGGTCTTCAGCATCTCAAAGTGGAGATGCTTGTCAACAGCAGCAGTGTAAGCTTCAGTGTCTTGGTAGTAACAACACTATCATTTTGGATATCCAATAGCCATTTCCACACAACAACTAAGTATTTGAATCTACAGAGCAGAATGGGTTGACTCTGCAGTTACCAAGTTGCATTGCATGTATCAGTTCTTCTCATTTAGCCTTCGCTCTGTATGAATGTGGTTTGTGCTTGTCCATTAGCATTGTTCGCTCTCATCATTTGTCTACTTGGTACTTCTTTGAAGGCTGTGTGCAATTATTGATTCAGAAGAAATCCAAATAGTGGTTGTACCTGCAGTTAAACTTTGCTAACTAGCATTTGCTGGTAATTTAAAGTTGGACTTGAATTTATTTTTATTCTGTAACTAATTCTGTAGCTTCTGTACGGATTCTTTTGTTGTTATTTACTAATTATGTCTATAATTTTTCAGGTTTACTGTACATTATTGAAACACAGAAAGTTCTTGACCTCAAAATTAACCTAATGGCTTCATACATCATTGTTCCACAGAAAGGATTCTATGAACATATGTCAAATTTACTGCTTCTGGATCTTGGTAGTCTTAAGGTATGTAATGAAGCAACTTGCTCAAAATAATAGTTTATTTTATATGTGATTTCCAGTTTCCTAATTTGTATTCCATAGGACTGGTTAAGTAATAGTTACTCTTGCAGTTTATGAGTTAGATATTTATTTTAAATTGCTTTTCAGTCGAGGAAGAAATAGTTGGACTTCTCTCAGTAGGTTTGTTCAAGTCAAATACATTGTTAGAAAATAATCCTCTTCTGGAATGAACCCACTATTGATACTTTGAATAATTATGTGAAAAATGTCTATCAAGTTTTTAGCTTAAAATATAAAGTAATAAACTTTTAACTTACATGACTAAATGGACATATTTTTAATATTACTGTTATTCTTCTTATCCATTGTCTTTTGGCCTCTGAGTTTACATAAATGTAAGAAAAATGAAATATATTGGCAATATCTAAAATAACTTGAATGACATTAGAGATGTTTGTGTTACTTCATACCAGGGAAAAATCAAAAAGTAGTTCAGTGATGTATGTCAAAATTTAGCACTATAACATCATAGAACAGGCTTTTCTACATATTATCAGCAGTCTTCTTACTCATTCGTGAATTTGTATTATGTCAGAACAAATGATTATACAGTTACACAGGCAATCTAATTTTGTTTTACTTGTACTCTGGGTAAGAATGATTCTGCCACTTACGCTGTGTTATCTGCTTATTTTCAATAAGAATTTTTTTTTAAATCTAAGCTTTTGAAAACTTGGAATCTTGCTAAAGTGAAGTAAATCTTGTATGTCTCTGTCACAATGTCAGTCACAATGACACAGTCACATTTTGGGTAGAATCGTAGGAATCAGAATAGCATGGATTGGAAAGAACTGTTAAAGGTTGTCTAGTCCAGTCCCTCTTGCAATGAGCAGAGATGTCTTCATCTAGATCAGGTTGCTTAGAGCACAGACCAACTTAACCTTGAATCTTTCTAGTGATGAGGCATCCACCACATCTTTGGACAACCTGTTCCAGTGTTTCACCATAGAATCACAAAATCTCTTTGTTTTGAAGAGGCCATTAAGTTGATAAAGTGCAACCTTTAACCTAGCACTGACAAGTTACCACTGTCAAAGTTAAGAATGTCGTGTTTAAGGAACGAGTGGACGCGACGCTGAGGGATATGGTCTAGCAGTTAGATAATAGGATAAAGGTTGGACTTGATGACCCTGGAGGTCCTTTCCAGCCGTGATGATTCTGTGATTCTGTAAAAATATTACCCCTTGTTCTGTTGCAACAGATCTTGCTAAAAAAGATGCTACCCATCTTTAAAAGGGGTAATCTTTCCTTACCTCTTTTAAGTAATGAAAATGTAAATAATGCCCAGAGCCTTCTTTTCTCCAGGCTGAAACATTTCTTCCTAGCAGAGATGTGTCATCCATCTGATCACTTTTGTGGCTCTCCGGACCCACTTCCTGAAGTCCGTGTCTTTCTTGTGTTGAGGACTCTAGAGCAGGATGTAGTACTCCGAGTGATGTCTCACCACAACAGAGGGAGAAACACCTCTCTTGACCTAGTGGCCATGGTTTGGGGTTTTTTTTTTTTAATGCAGCCCAGGATACACTTGACTATCTGGACCCAACTGCCTGAGCTCAGCATTTTTTCCACCAATAACCCAAGTTCTCCTCCTCAGGGCTGCTCTCCAACACATCATCCCTCAGCCTGTATTGATGTTGGGGGTTGCCCGGCTCCTAGTGAGGACATTACACTTAGCTTTATTGGAAAAAAGTATGCTGGGTGCTTCAGAAGGTGGAATTAAGGATAAACACTGTGCTGTAGGTAGTAAAACTAATTTGAATTTGCAGATTACAAGTTCTGCTCAGTGCTGGCCATTTTTAAGTGCTACTTTGTGCTTGATACAGCCTCCTAGATCTAATGGAGGGCATAGGACAGTCTACCTCATCTACTTCACACACAAGAAAGTACCTGCAAAGTAATATGTAGGAGAATATACTTAAAAATTGGATTCCAGTAAATGTGTCTGAGATTTTACAAAATGAGTAATTCTGTAGCGAATGTGACTCTTGGATTAGTTCCTGTCCTTTAATGGGAATTAGCAAGGTGAAGGAATTGAGCAATACCAAAAGAGAAAAATAAGTGTTTCTCAGCATATGGTTCTGCATTGACTTTGAGTGATGTGCTTAAATTAGGTGTAGGTTTGTTGAATGAGTACATTAAACACAAAACAAATAGTATTTTTTACTCCAGTTGTGTAATGGGGTAAATGGTAGATACTTTAGTGTATTTAATTAAGGTAGCACAGGTGATATTAATTTGGTGATTCTGAATTTTTAATCTCTGATTCTATTCTTCTAATGTAAAATTAGTTATAGTTCATTAGCACAGAAAAAAGTAATGCTGTATTTAGGCATTAGTTTTTAAGTCTCTTTCACTGTTACGTATTATGAATGCTGAATTCCAGACCCTACAAAAACAAATATGGATCCAAAATTATTAGGTTTTGAAGGATGAGGACACCTATGTTTCATCAGAGTTGACTGGCAGAAATGGGAAGTACCATAGAATCTAGTGGCCTTCTAAGGTAGTTGGTGGGTAACAGTAGAGCATCTGATGTCATCTGTCTGGACTTGTGCAAGGCATTTGACACTGACCGACATGACACTCTTGTCTCTAAAATAGAGACATGGATTTGACAGTTGGACCACTCAATGGATAAGGAATTGGCTGGATGGTTGCACTCAGAATTGTGATCAAAGACTTAGTGTCCAAGTGGAGATCATTTACAAGTGGTGTTCCTCAGAGGTCTGATATGGGTCAAGCGCTGTTTAATATCTTTGGCAGCATGGACAGTGGCATTGAGTGCACCCTCAACAAATTTGCCAAAGACACCAAGCTATGTGTTGTATTAACAAACTCAAAGGATGGGAGGCCATCTGATTTGGGGAAATATCAAGCACAGGTACACACTGGATAGTGGATGAATTGAGAACAGTCCTAAGGAGAAGAACCTGGGGCTGGTTGTTGGTAGGCAAGAAGCTCAACATAAGCCTACAGTGTGTGTGAGTGCAGCCCAGAGGGCCAACCATATCCTGGGCTGTATCAAAAGAAGTGTGACAACCAAGTTAAGGGAGTTTATTCTTCTGCTCTGTTAGACTCTTATGAGACCTTGCTTGGAGTACTGTGTCCAGTTCTGGAGTCTCCAGTGTAAGGATATGGAGCTGTTGGAGTAAGTCTAGAGGGTATTCAGATTGCTTGGAGCATCTCTCCTATGAAGATAGGCTGAGAGAATTGACACTGTTCAGCCTGGAAATGAGAAGGCTACAGGGGGAACCTTTATAGCAGCCTTCTAGTGCTTGAATAGGGCCTACAGGGAATTTTATAAGTCTTGGACAGAGGGTTTCAAGCTAAAAGAGAATGGGTTTAGATTGAATCTTATGAAGAAATACCTCACACCTCACTGTTGACTAGTATTAAAGGAAGGGCATAGAATATTGGTGATGAACGGTCCAAATTCTCTTCGTCCTTTTACTCTGACAAATACTTGATGGGGTAATGCCACAACTAAGTTCACCAGGATTCAGAAATGCACTCTTATTTCTGAGGTGATAAATGCAGTAAGATTTTTATACATTTAAATTCTTTGTAATCATTAAAGTAAATTTTTAGACTTTATAGTTTGGGGTGTGAATCACTTACAAAAGAAAACTTACACAAAATGTAATACATACAACTTGGTGGATTTTAATATTTAGACTTTGCTTCCTGCCTTGAAGAAGAAATGACATTCGGTACTCTCCATTGTTTGTTTTGGTACGGGCCACTAATTTTAGATATCTCCTGTGTTGTGATATTTGTGAGTCTGTACCCTAGTAATTAAATCTTTACTCTTTTGTCATGGTAGTATTTGTATAATTAGTTCTTTGAATAGCTTTAAAAATGATTAATGGTTTTCTGTGACTGTTTTTAAGATGAAAAGCAAAACTCGTTCTGATTTATCAGAACTCAAAGTAGGACAAAGTACTATTGAAGATATAATGTCAAGAGCTTATGAAAGTTTTGATATCCAGCTCAGCAGTATACAGTTACTGTACAGCAAACATGGTAAGTGTTCGTGAAAGTAATCTTTCTCTATGTAAGTAAAAATATTTTTGTGCCTTTTATATTTTTAACTGAAGCACTGGACAGTCTCTGGAACGTCCTCAAACTTACCTATATGTAGTTGTAGATTTGATTATTTTGTGAAGGTAAAGAAAGGTTGAAAACACCACAAGAAGAGTGTGGGAACTAACAGTACATGAAGTGTTATAACCAGAGAAGTCTGAGAAGTTTAGTGCTTAACTGTCTGTTTCCAGACAGGTATACCCAGAGGATAAACCCCTACTATGCATGTTTAGAGTTGTGTCTGCTGCATGGTTGGGGTAGATGTTCAGATGTGAATGTTAACAGGTTTTTAGTAGTATTTTATATCTGAATTTCTGATCTTTTATTATTAATATGCATGTATTGATAGAACTGCAGAAGAGATTGTGGTACCTAAATTTTTAGCAGTATATACTAAATAAGACCAGATGGGTTAATTCTGTGTTACATGGTTTTCAGTGTTCAAAGCCTAGGTTTTCATTGCTTTTCTAGATGAGAACTGGCAAGAGGCTCGGAAACTGAAATGTTCACCTCAACATATCTTGCAGCCCTTGGATGTGAAAGTGGAATTTAGCAGGGCTATGGTTGTTACAGATGCAAGAATGCCCAAGTATGTGTTTTCTGTGTTTTGCAAATTTTTAGTAAATTATTTTTTTTCGGAAGGAGAAGAAATAATCAAGGATTTAATTATGGTTATATTCTGAAAAGTAATGTGCTGTCATATTCCACTTCTTTCACATAAATAATTTATCTTGTTTGATTACTGACTGTGGAAATGGTGCTCAGTCAGAAAAAAATGCAATTTAAGCTTTAGGATGAAACTTGGAAGTTTGTTGCCAAGCCAAAGTGACAGATATTAACATTGTATTTTGGAAAGGGCACCTTTACTAGTGTTTGATTCAGATATTAGTACATAAAAGAAATCAAATCAGTTTTGAAGTACTTGCAAAGTAACACATAGTAACAAAGTAATAAGATAATCTTATTTTATGAAGGTGGTTAATAAGAATCATACTCTTGTGCTGTGACAAACTTGACATGTGCCTGTTTCATTCATAACCCTTGTAATGGGTTTGTCCTGAGACAAAATTAACTGAGTCACATTTACTTCATATAGCATAAACCCCTCCCTACCCCTAAGAAATAGAGATTAATCACATTTCCTTACACAATTGGGGCAAAAATGCTTATGTAGTGGGAGAAGCTGTTATCTCACTTGCTCAGAGGGCAGAGACTTCCAGCAGTTCTTGCACCTTGTGGGTACATGTAGTCCATTCAGTCAGTGAGTATGTCTGTTGGCATCAGTGGGCATTTAAAGTCTAGTTCCCTGTTCCTTTTGCTTCCAAGCCAGTCCTCTGCAGAACACCGAATCCTATGGCCGTGAATGAGGAGAAAAGTCTTCATTTCAGCAGACATTGGATTATAGGCAAAACCTCTCTGCTGATCGCTGACGTTTCGGTCTCTCTCCATATAACACATTGCTAGGGCAAGATAGGAGTGTGCCTAGCACAGTACCCAGTATCACTCGCTGAACAGAGACAGAATTGAAGAAGAAAACAAGCATAGAACAGGAAGCTCCAAATCAGTCATTCTGGTTTTTGTAGAGCTGAAAAAAACCACCCCGCAGCTCAGAATTCTAAGTTGAACATCACAGGTCACCACAGCACTGCACAATGTCTCAGGCAAAAAAACTCGCCAAATTCCAACAACAGCAACCATTGGAAATTCGGATTCTAGCTAGGTATTTCAGAAAGTTGGTGGCATAAAAGTAGACCTAGTCTGTTGCAGAAAACTTAGTACAATCAGCAAAATCAAAAAGCAGATTGTGAAATAAGAATCTAGGATTTGTTTAGTCAGAAAAAAACTTTCAAGGTAATGCAATTCACCAGTGCCATGTATTGTGAATGCAAACCACTAATTTGTAACGTAATGGTGCCGTCTTCAGGGAAGCTGGGAGGCCAGATTCTGAATTTTAATGCTTGACTTTCTAAAGATGTCATTCCTTCTCTCCTTAATTTTTGCTGTGTTTGGCGGGGAATGTGAGAAAACATAAACAGAGCTCACGAGTCTCACTTTTTATGTCAGGAAGTCTATGGAGGGAAAGTGTTACCTCATATCTGTGGTCATGTAACAATGACATTTTAGTGTAGGTTTGTAATCAGTCTCTCCTAAATTATGCTAGTATGATCTGGAGTGTCTTAATGAGAACATGTGCTGCAGTATTGTAGTACTACCTATCTAATTGATTCTGGAAATATTTTCCCTAATGGATATTACTTCTGCTTTCAGAATTCTCATTTAGAAAGTGAATGTCAATTGCCAAGATTGGAAAAGACCTCTAAGACCATAGAGTCCAATCATTACTCTTAACATTGACAAGCCCCTGACTAAACCACGTCCTTCAGTACCATGTCTACACAATACTTAAGTATCTGTAGGGGTGGGGACTCCACCACCTTTCCAGGCAAATTGTACCAATGCCTGATAAACCTTTCAGTGAAGAAATTTTTCTTAATGTCTAGTCTAAACTTCTCTTGGTGCAACTTAAGACCATTTCCTCTTGTTCTGTTACCTGTTGAAGATGATCTTTCGAGGTCCCTTCCAATCCCTAATGTACTGTGATTCTGTGATTCTGTTACTTGGTTGAACAGATCAACCCCTATATTGCTACAACCTCCTTTCAGGTGGTAGTTATACGCAGCAATAAGGTCACCCCTCAGCCTCATTTTCTCTAGACTAAACAAACCAAGTTCTCCCACCTGCTGCTCATAAGACTTATTCTCAAGACCCTTAACCAGCTTCTGTTTCTTTTTGTCCAAAACCTATTCAAACAGGCTTAAAGTATGTTTTACTGCTCTCATTTTAAAGACTATTTTATTTTTTTAATACTCTTTATAGTTATGCTATTTCTTTCTTTGCTAAATGTCTAAACTACTGCTGCAGATTAAATATGCATGACTTATAGGTCGTAAATATTCTTATAAGTAATTAAACTAAGTACAAAAACAAGAGGAAATCTTGTGCATTTTCCTCTCAATCCTTTCTGATTGAGAGGAAAATGCACTTTATAACCAAATCAGAAGTGGTTATTTGCAGTCTGATCCTCATGACGTATAACATATGTAAATATAAATTATGTTGACTGAGTAACTCTCATTTTAGTGACGTGTGTGTGTATACATATATGTTTGACTGAAATAGTTTTAAGCTATAACTTGGATTGCTTACAAAACAGGTTCAAATTGTCTGGACAGCTGCCTTTACTTTCTATCCAAGTATCAGACCAGAAGCTGACTAGTATCTTGGAGCTAATTAATAGCATTCCAAAGCCAGAAAGTGCTCCTGCTACTAGTTCTCCTCCAAAAATAACTGAGGTAAGTTGTTAAAAAAGTGTTTTTGCCAGAAAAATACCTTCTTACTTTTAGCATTGTCTATTTGAAAAGAGCAAAGGAAAGTGAACAATTATTTATGCCTTGAAAAACTCTCTAATGTTATAAAATTTTTCATGTTAGCTGGTTAATTTGTTGTGGTCATTAGCCATTATTAAGAAGTAGTTGTCTAGGAGTTGACTTTAAAGAAAGAAAACTAAACCCTTTTACCACTGTGGGATTTACTTTTGTAGTTCATATAATCTTAATTAACGAGTGTACTTATTTTTACTGAGGATTGTTTAATTGTTCAAATTGAGATACATATTAGAGTGCTGTAGTGTGACTAATGTCTAAACAGTGGCTGGCTGATGAAAGTGGCAGAATGATTCTTCACCGATCTTTCCAGTTTTTCTTTATTCAACTATACAGCATACTTAAGCGAGCAGCAGTTCTATGCTGCATTTCTAAGGGTTAGGATTATGAATTTTGTTCTCTTCGTACTACCACACCTCCGTTCGTGAAAAACTGTTCTGGCCACTGATTTATGGTTTCTTTAGGACGGTGGATTGTCACTGTCTTGTTGCTCCTGAAAAGTACGGTTTTAAATGAGCTGGTTTTAACAAAACTGGGAACTGTGAATTTCTGAATATTTGTTACCACTGTATTCTGCATGGTCTGGCTATTTCTACATATTTTTAAGGCAGTACCAGTATTTGAACATGTGAAATTTCAACATCAAAGGCAAAGTTGGGCTGTTCATTTTTCTGCCATTCTGATGGATTGTGATTGGAAGAAAAAGGGCATTGAGATGCTGAATATTGTCCAGAGAAGGGTAGTGAAGCTGATGGAGTGAGCACAAGTCTGAAGAGCAATTGAGGGGACATGTTGTTTAGCCTGCAGGAGGCTGGTGGGAGACCTTGTCACTCTGCTGTTACCTGAAAGGAGGTTGCAGCAAACTGGGTGTTGGTCTCTTCTCCCAAGTATAAAGTGACAGGACAAGAGGAAATGGCTTTAAGTTGCTCCAGGGGAGGTTTAGATTGGATATTAGAAAAGATTCCGTTGCTGGAAATGGATATATTCAAATAGACAACCTAGGGAGGTGGTGAATCATGTAAAAGACATGTGATATGGTCTTAGGGACAAGGTTTGGGGGTATCTTGGCAGTGTTATGTTAATGATTTGACTTGATGATCTTAAATGTCTCTTCCAACCTAAATGTTTCTATGACTGTATACATTTAGGAGCAATTCTGTGTGCCCTACTGTTTGCTTTAAATATTTTTTCCCCACCTTCCACTAATATGTGGTGTTCCTCAGGAACAGTCATCTTTGACTGTTTCTTTCAAGTTGAGATACTGTGCTCCTGTGAGAGGCTAGTTTTGACCACTTTTGTTAGAACCTCCTCACTGTGTTTCCTATATTCTATCTGTGGCTAAATGAATGTGCAGTACTTACTGCTTCTGCCTGATTTAGGGATCATTCTTCCTAATGCTTTTAATATTAGTATGTTTTTGACTGTAATGATTTGTACTTCCGACTCAAGGAAATTAGTCATATATATATGCTGCATGGAAGTTTAAAAATATATATGCAATAGCATGACCACTGAATTAAAGCAAAAAGTTTTATGGGATGTCCTCTTTCAGGCAGCAATATCCCCTGTACTTTCAGCACCACATTTATCACAAGGAGTGTTTCCTGTTTTGGATCTTCATTCATTTACTGAGTCAGGTAATACAATCTCTTTTAAATTGTCTAGTGTCTAAAGGTAGAGCAAAAGGTGTCTTTAAGTTAAGGGTAAAAGAAGAGCAAACACTGGCAGTTACTAGTTTAAGGAAGTAAGAACTGGATTTAGTTTGAATCAGTTTTTTAATTTATACTGTACATAGAGCTGGCAGCCATTTTATGTGATTCACGTTATTTCTTTATCTTCAGCCCACAGAGATAAAGAAGTTTTAAAGCCTATGAAAGTACCTCATAACATTGTTTGTTAAGTTTTGTCAGAAAACAGACACTTTTTAAACTTTACTCTTCATAATCTTCAGATGAAGGAAAACAGCTTTATAACTAAGACAGCCTGTGTGTTTTGGCTATACTACTATAAAAGTGCCAGATGGATTAAAAGCTTGGTGTCTTTAGGAATGTCTCCTGAAATGGGAGGTCTGGAGCAGCAAGAGATCCAAAGTAGTGCCACTAGTAGAGGAGCAAAGGCTTCTGTGCAGTCAGACCATAGGAAGAGGTAGAGTATTAATAGACACCAAAGGCAAGATGCACCTCCGTTTGTGCTGCCTTTTGCACAGACACAATGAAAGAAAGCTGACAGGGGAGTTAATTGATGAGAACTGATTGATGATTACATGATAATGGGACAAGCAGAAGTTGTGACAGGTTCTGTGTGCAGCAGCAGAGAGAATTACAAAAACTAACATTGGTTGCTTATTAATGTACAGGTTGGGAAGACTATGCGATAAAGTAATTTAAATTTATGACCTATAATTTTTATGTCTAGTAAAATATTCACTAAATGTAATGTTGTTGTGAATTAATCCTTAGAATCAGAAGAAGAATTTTATGATGCTTTAAGCAGCCCTGTGGAAGACATGCCATTTTTTGAAGCCTCATCTGGTTCGCTCAAGCGAGCTAACAGTACAAGGCGAAAAAAGCTACGTAAACAAGAATCTTTGAAAAATATGACCGATTTCCAGCTAAGATTTGAAGTAGCTGAGGTAACGTTACTTTTTTAAAAAAAAATTCTCTGAAGGACATCTGATTCTTCTAAGTTTTTACTGTTGTTTTCATGAATCCATGTATGCAGAAGTGAAATTTATTGCTGAAATTATTCTGTAGACTTTTTCCAGGATACAGTGTGTTTCTGCATCCTTGTTTTCACTGAAATGCGTTATTTATTCACTTTATTTCCCAACTGATTTTATTAGTGAATTTCCTTTATCACTGAAAAATCACATAGTGTATTTATTTTGGCATAAGGTGTAGCTTTGGACATATCTTTTTTTCAGATACTGCTGTGGTCCCTGGGAAAATTCCATTAATGTTTTATTTTGTAACAGGCAGTCTTGTTTCTCTGCTCCAGTATTTCCCAGACATTGTGAACCTCACACCTAAACCTGTATCATGTTCACTATGCAGTGTTTTATGTGTCATTCTTGCTGTTTCAGATTTGGTTTTTCACCAAATCAGCAAGACACTGTTTCTAACTGTACCACTTGGTCTAGTAGAAGAGATAGTCTCTTCACACTACCATTACATTTATCATTAGACCATCGTGGGTATGACAGTGTTATTGCTGTTTATTGTATAACTTAGCAGCTAGGAGAGCGGCTTTATATGAAGGCATCTAGTGATGGGGCAAGGGGGAATGGTTTCAAGCTGAAAGACAGTAGGTTTAGATTAGACCTTAGAAAGACATTCCTCATCATAAGGGTGGTGAGGCACAGGTTGCACAAGGAGCTGTGGATGCCCCATCCCTGCCAATGTTGTTCAAGGCCAGGTTGGGGCTCTGAATCACTGAGTCTATGGAGTAATGTCCCTGCTAATGCATGGAATTTGGAACTAGATGATCTCTGAGATCCCTTCCAACCTAAATAATTCGTAATTCACAAGTAAAACATAAAAATTCAAGTTTTATTGTAGGGTATGGTTTACAGAATGACTTCAACACATAGTTAGCTTGCTAAACATAGGTAAAACTTAAATATAGGGGATTTTGTGTGATGACAAGGCCTTGTTTAAGATGTTATATTGTACAGGATTCTCTAATAAAACTGTCTTAAAACCTATAAGGAAAACATACAAATGAGAATCTGCTAAGCAGCAAAGATTTTTCCAGCTATTTTGTTTGAAATGTGTTTTCAAAGGCATTTGCTGTATAAATGTAAGAAATCCATTCACATTAACCAGTAAAAATGTAAGTCTCTTTTTTTCTTAGATTTTTCTGTCTTCTCTTTGTTGGTCTATGGGATTTTTTAGGTCTTAATTAAATTATGCCGTCTTACTGGAAATACTGAGACACCTGTGCTTCAGCTTGATATTGTAGGATTAGGCACTGAACTTAAACTAAGAACATTTGACATGACTGCAAATGCTTTCCTTCGTGAAGTTTGCCTGCTGTGCCCAGGGTATATTGGTAAGTTCTTACAGTCTGATCAAAAAAAATATTTAAAAAAACGTTGTGAATTTTTCTTCAAAAGGCCTGTGGGGTTTTCATTTGTTGACTAAGGAAGATTTGCTTCATAAATTAAGAGAGGAGAAGTGGAGGAAGGGAAAAGCAAATCTAAGTGCTCATTCTCTTAGTAACACTGTGATAAATGCATTCTAGTAATCGTGATTTTTTTTTTTTTTTTAGTACAGACATCTGTTTTACAGAAGTTGTTTTGTGACTAAACAGTAATAATAGCTTGTAGCCTATGTTGTAATTTAGATAATTAAAAAGAAAAATTGCTGTATATTTTTTTCAAAAAAAGTAATCTTTATAATTATTTTGATTTTTTTTTTTTTTAAAAGATGATAATGACAAGCCAGTTTATATAATTACTACTTTGGATAATGTAGAAGATGATCTTCTGACTCTGGAGTACACAAAGGTGAGAAAAGTGCAGACTACTCTTTTGAATTGTAAACCAATAAACAGTATTGTATTACTGAACAAGTGTTTAAGGTTTTACTTTGCTTATTAATTCCTTAAGACACTGAGTGTCACATGAAAAGTGTCTACTTCTTAAGCAGATTAACTTGTACATCTTATGTTGTAGTGATTTTGGCAATAAATTGTCTAGCGGAATTTGCAAACTTTTTGTTTTATGTGCACTTCTGGTGTTATAGGCGGATCTTAATGGACCTGAACTGAAAACTGTTTATCAGAATATTCTACAGAAAATAAAGGTATGATAAGGTCTTTTAGCATAGTATTCTGACTGTGAGAAGAGAAGCATATTGGATAAGTACAGTTCTTTTCCCTTAGGTCAACTTTTCATCTCTAGATATTCATTTACATACTGAAGCTCTACTGAATGCTATGAACTATCTGAATAATCTTCTACCCAAACAAGAATCTAAAGTTGCAGAAGAACTGGTCCATGAAAAAATAGAGGAGAAGAAAGATGTTCTTAAGAAATTGAGTAAGTTTCTTCGCTCTTCTTTATTCTTCCTCTTTTATTTTCTCTTTCTTCACTTACATAAGCAAGGAAGAAAGCAGGCATATAGGCCTGACAATGGATTTTCAAATGAGCAGGTGTTTTTAGATTTCTTGTTCATTTCATTAGCCTTTCAAAGTGATAGTGGTAATGTAGCCATATAATATATACAATATAGCCGTAAAACAAGCAAGGGTATATCCTTATTCACTGGATTGACATGTGTAGGTGAGGAATAACTGCATAGTTAATGTGTCAAAGTAGATGCAGCAGCCATGGACATTTTCTGGCGCAGAAACACCAAGCATGTTATTTGAAGATACTAAAGTTCTCTTAGTTACGTTAATCTCTGTTTGATGGTAGCTTATGGGCAGTGATTCTCCTCATTGTGTTCTTCCATATAGTGAAAAAAAATTTTGCATTAAAGTATTTTTGCGGTAAAAGTGCTTATAAAATTAAAAAAGCTTCACAGGGTAGGAGATCTAGCTTAAATGTGAAAACTTTCTGTGATTAACAGCATTACATATATTCTATATGCTTGTGTTTCACAAATAGCATAATTACCTTTTTTTCTGCCTTATTTTCAGCAGGCAGATGAGCAGTCTTGTAGCAATTTATTACTGTGTAGACATCGGTTGTACACATTAACAAAATACACACTATTTCATGACATAAACTCCAGGACAGTTTTGGTTACTAGTGATCCACTGATTCGTTGATTGGCGAAATTCTTTTTAATGCTGGTTTTGTAGGTTTAATTTCTTGGAATTTCTACTTTGGATTAACAAACTGGCTTATGAGGTTGGATTTGCCTTCAAGTGTAAGAAACAGGAAGTCTTTGCATAGTGGAAGACTGTTTTTTAGGGACACATAAATGGATTAAGTTCTTGCAGTTTGAGACAAATCTTAAGTGTTTACAAATTTAATCTGGTACTGTAGGTGCTGTTTTCTGTTTTTTATCAATGTAGGGTTGCAAGCTTTCCTTGGCCTGCAAAAGCATTAATAATGTTGTATCCTGGAAGGGGTACAGGCTAGTCAGTCAGTCAATTACAACAGAAAACACAGGCACAGAAGTTGTGGCAGAGTATAATTCTGAAGATTATAATAGTTGAAGTATTATAGTATTTGCTCTGCAATATTGATTTCAGTAGTTCTCTCATATGACTGACCTAGCCAACCTGCTAGTACACTGTTGAGGTCTTTCTGAGGCAGCCTGCATTCACTGGTGTTTGTTCTTACAAGCATTTTGAGTTAAACTTCACTACTACTTTACTTTCTTTAAACCCAAGTAACACATATGTAATATTTTTTTTTTTGGAGAATATTAATTTGTGGTGCCTTTGCAAACATTTTGCCAAACAGAAATATGTTTAAGTGTAGTAGATAATCATATTCAGAGTCTAATTCACAGTGTTGCTGAGGGTTAATGAGTTTCCTATGGGAGGCTGGTGAACTAGTAGCTAGACCATGTTTTTGGCAGACTCCTTAAGATGTAAGTTACCCACATTAGTTAGAAAAAACAACTTTTGAGTACTCAGCTCTCCTTAGGATTTCAGTATGTTTTTTCCCATATGTGCTCGAGTGAAATCAGCTATGTTAGTTTTTCTAAGCATTGTGAAAGGAGAGGTAATTAGTATGTCTGGAGCCAAACTTAACTAAACCAAAATGAGAGCAAATAAGCTTCATAGTCTATGGTTTTGTGGGGAGTGGGGGGAAGATGAAAGATCAGTAGGGATGAGATGTAGGAAGAGTATTAGTATATTACAAATGGCCTTTCAGCTCGTGATTTTATTAGTACATCAGATTGTTAATAAGCAAAGTTCCCCAGCTTGTTCTTAGAAGGTGTAGACCTCCGTTGCATACTAGAACTGAGAAACAGAAAGCAGAATAATTCTGTGTGGGGGAAAAAAATTACTCCACTTAACTGCTATTTTAAAGTATTATTTTTCTAATTCTCATGAGATTGTTCTTTTGTGGTGGTTGGTTCATTTCAGTTATTCTGGGACAGGTGAAGTACGGTGTGGGTACCTGTGGTAGTTGATGAACTTAAAGGGCCCTCTTACATGACCTGACTGCTACGCACAGAAGTATCAGCATTTCTCTAGTTTTGAAGTGTTTTGCTATGCAGACAGATGCTGAAGTGTTTGGTATCTTCTAGTATTCTTGAAGGCAAAGGATTAAATTAAGATTAAATTAGTTTATTATATATTAACATGTAACATTGTAGACATAACATAATTGGCAATATTTCAGAGGTGATTTTCCGCCCTCCTTCTCTCCCACTGCTGTACAAGTATGCAAACTAAACTTTCAGTGAGGGCAGTTGCTAATTTACTGTTGCTTGTTTTACATTAGCATCATACAGTAAAGTCGTGACTGAAGCTGATGTTATTGAACCATAGCTTCAGAAAGCCTTAACATACGCACACATAATAACACTCAGAGGTGATAACAGTAGAAAAAGTAGTAAAGGCGGAACATTTCGGCTGTGGAAAAATCGGTTTGAAAGTTCATTAATTTAAATTTTCCTGGTTTAAGCTTAGTATATAAGTTAACTTGTAACAGAGGGCCCAACATGCAGACCAAACCCATTTCATAGAGAGGTCTGCTGCCTCCCGGGTGCCCAGGTAAGGGTTATTTTAGGTAAAATTCCCAACCTTGTGAGTCTTTCAGACTACTACCCACTTCTGGCCTTTCAAGAGGGCAGTGACAATGCAACAGTGAGAGGCTCACAATAAATTAAGGGATTTCGGGACCTTTAGGCAACTACTGAAGGGATCAGGAGCTCAAGTTGTGTTCTCCATCCTTCTAACATCAGCAGTGGACAAGGGAACATTTAGGAAGAGCCAACAGCTCAATTCATGGCTCCGGGACTGGTGTCGTCAACAGGTGTTTGGATTCCACAATCACAGCTTCGTTTACAAGGAACCAGAGCCGCAAAAAACCAGTGGGTTGCACTTGTCCCAGAGGGGGAAAAGGATCCTGGGGCAGGAATTGTCAGGACTCATTAATAGGGCTTTAAATGAGGTTTGAGGGAGGAGGGGTTAATAGTCTCCTGCTAGCTGGTGACAAACACTGGGGCAGCTGATCAGAGGCAGAGGGATGGAGAGCCAGTGAGAGCCCTCAACTTGACAATCTGAGGGAGTCAAGGGGAATTGGCACAAGAGGAGGACAGGGCCAGCCCAGCTGAAGGGCCTTTATGCAAATGCACAGAGCTTGGGCAACAAACAGGATGAATTAAGGGCCACTGTGCTGCTGGGATGCCATGGCATAGTGGCTATTACTGAAACTTGGTGGGATGATTCCCACGACTGGGATGTAGGGATAGATGGGTACAAGCTCTTTAGGAAGGACAGGCAGGGAAGGAGAGGAGGAGGCATTGCCCTCCATATCAGTGACCAGCTGGACTCAGTGGAGCTCCACCTGGGGAAGGATGATGAGCTGGTTGAGTGTGTGTGGGTTAAAATTAAAGGGAAGACAGGGGAGGGTGATGTTACTGTAGGGGTCTGCTAACAGGCCACCTGACCAGCAGAACCAAGCAGTGGAGGCCCTTCACAGGCAAATAGTAGCAGCTTCAAGGTCACAGGCCCTGGCCCTCAGGCTGGAGAGGTGGGCACAAGCCAACCTCATGGGTTCAACAAGACCAAGTGTAAGGTCCTGCATCTGGGTTGAGGCAATCCTAAGCAGAAATACAGGCTGGGCAGTGACTGGCTGGAGAGTAGCCCTGAGGAGAGGGACTTGGGAGTGCTTTGTGGATGAGAAGCTCAACATGAGCCAGCAGTGTGCACTTGTGGCCCAGAGGGCAAACCGGATCCTGGGTTGCATGAGGAGAAGTGTGGCCAGCAGGTCGAGAGAGGTGATTCTCCCCTCAGCTCTGGTGAGACCCCATCTGGTATTAAACGAAAGACATTGAACTTGCTGTATGAAGCTGTGTTTGCACAAAATACAGAGGGTGGCAGTGGTGCCTCTACAGACAAAATAATTAAGGGCTTTTTATTTTCTGTCAGGAAAAAGAAATCTTCTCTGATAGATTGTACTGTCTACCTCTTGTTCAGCTTTTATGGCTACTGTATTGTCTGCCTCTCTTCCTATAAGCTGTTATACTCAACAGCATAAAGGTGATTCTTCCCTTGAGCACTCTGGCCTGTGAATTCAAACATGACATCTCTTTGAAATGTTTAGTCACCTAAATAACCCTGTTCCAGTCTCCATAAATGCTTAACATTCACAACTCATATTGACTCTGATGGAACCGGCAGAAACTCCATCTTAAGAAAATGTTTGTATTTAGTTGCATGTACATGTGTGCTGCATGCACACCCTGTTCATCAAATTCAGATTTGTTTATGTATAAGTGTGTACAAATCTACATGGATACATTTATGGTTCTATGATTCTATACCAAAATGCCGTTTACTAATTTTTAAGCTTATTTTGGGAGCACAATGAATATGAAATCGTAAAGGAAAAGTTCTGTAGCTTTTTTCCCCCCCTTTAAAAATTAAAGTGATATTTGGTCAGACGATCCATCTGCTGCAATGTAGCTTCTTTACTTGGCAATACTGGCTGATACGACTGCTTTTGGCATGCTTGGAATTGGGGAATTGAGTCCCCACTGTGTAGTAGTCTTTTTCAGCAGTCTGCTGTGACATTTAGATTACTGGACACTATTAAAGGGATTCTAGAAGCCTTGGGACCCCAAACCTAACTGTGTGCTATAGGGAATCCTTGCTATATTTGCCTTTTGAGTATGTCAGCACTTGCCAAGAGTTAGAAAAATCTCATTTATTCCTGAGGAGCTGCCCTAAGTACAATAGCCTTGGGATCAGACAAGTGATCCATCAGTGGTGTACATCCCTCATCCCTCAAATCTTGCCTGAAAGCTCCAGTCCTTCAATATTTCATTCTGGCTGTGTAACATACCCATAAAATACTGGGCAGGCAACTTTTTTCTGTGAGAATATGAAGACACTCGTATGTGCATGACGCACACCCAAATAATGTATCTCCATATACAGTCTTTAAACATTGCAGGCATCCAGTAAGAGTACGCTAATTGAAATATGGAGGCACTAAACACCTACTGAGAAGGCTTAATTTTTTAAAGCATTGCCATGGTAGCAGCGTGTCCCTTGTAATTCTAGATAATATGTTTCTGATTGCCATTTGCGTGTGAGCTTCATAACGTGAGAACAAATGCAAATGCAAGCCTCTATCTATTCTTATGGTCATATATCATCCTGGCCAATTGGGCAATAAAACAGTAGGACCAGGCTGCTGTTAAATAATACAAAATGTGATGCATGAATGCGGAGGTTAACATTTGTTTGTCTAAGTTATGGCTATCCAGTATTGTTCTGCTTTGCATTTCTGAGGTAAAAGACAAATTTAATGAGTAGAATGAGCAGGTCCCTGTTTGGTATAGCTCAGCATTGTCTGTGACATTTTAAGTTTATGAACACTTGCACTGTGTCTTCAAGAATTGACTCAAACATTTGCCAGATTAGTGGTTCTAAGATAGACATCGTGGCTAACATTGATAAATTGGGCAGAATGTGACAAAGTCTGCACTATCACAGAGAGTTTGTCAGTATTGTGTGTATCTGTGGAGATAGATGTGCACAGAACATGCCCGTGCACACGTGAAAAGCTATATATGGAAATCTTCCTGAAGATAGCCTAGGGGTAGCTGTCCTGCATGTCAGCACTGTACTAACTACTAATATACCTAAAAATGATGCTTGTCTGTAATAAACAAGACCAATTCATGAATATCTGAATATAATATCTGAACCAGAAAGCTTCATAGCATTCAGAAAAATAATGATGTCACCCCTTCCAATTTCTTCACTCTCATATATTCAAAAGCTACTGAATATTCTCAGTTTCACCTGGGTTTGATGGTCCTCTAGAAGAGAAGTGTGATGACTAAAAATGGGTACAGTATCTGAAGCTTCCTTCTAAACAGACACACTTTATCAACCATGATTTCATGCATCATACAATCGCAGAGTCAGAGTGGTCTGGGTTGGAAGGGACCTTAAAGCTCATTTAGTTCCAACCCCCCTGTCTTGGACAGGGACACCTCTCACCAGACCAGGTTGTCCAGGAGCCCCATCCAACCTAGCCTTGGATAATTCTAGGGATGGAGCAGCCACATCTTCTCCTGGCAGGCTGTTCCTTTTACCCTCACAGTAAAGAATATCTTCCTCATGTACTCTAAATCTACAAATACTCATTATATACTTGGTAAGATCTCAATCTTTATATGACTTTAACTACATGTAAATTAAGGCCACTTAACAATGACTTCTAATTTTCTTAATGACTTGAAATCCTAGAAGGATTAAAAAGGGAGTTCTTTTCAAGATCTTTCAACATACAGTGTTATGAGCCACTATCAAATGGATGTTTTAGTTGAACTTAGTCTCTTGTAGAAAGTTTTGAAGGGCATAGCTGTAGGAGAAAGTAGCATTGCTTAGAACACATATAGCAAAATAACAAAATATAGACTAAAGGAGCCTGATTTTCCTGTTCCTTACATGAAAACAAATTCTCTAACTCACAGAGTCACAGAATCACAGAACATTAGGGATTGAAAGGGACCTCGAAAGATCATCTAGTCCAATCCCCCTGCCACTCATTCTTTTTTTACATTGACGAAAGGGAAAGGGCATGACAGGAGTTAACATTCCATCCTTCCTTCCTTCCTTGTGGAACACAGCATCTGATCACCTATGAAACCTCCAGACAGAAGCTTAGCAATGTAGATAATATCTGGTGCCTTTGTAAGAGTATCTCAGCTGCGTGCTGGCACAACAAGGACAGCTATCACAGGTCTGTGTGTGTTCATAAACCACAGCACAGGGAACAATAAAGTGACAGAGTTCTCTGTAAGGAAGTGCAGGTTTTGTGTGAAGCAGCAGAATGCCTGTGCATACAGATGAGGTTATCAAGACAGCAAATACAAATCCTAGCTTGCAGTGGTGTCTGCACAGGTACAGAGGGAGGGATGCAATAGTCAATCCAACACTCCTAAACTTCTGGTTCCCAACAACCTTTCATGTACTGACTTTCATTGTGGCTTATTTTTATAGGGACACTGCATCTATAGAAAAAATACTATTCAAAACCTTTCCAAATATCTGTTAAGGAGATATATAATTAGAAAATATTAAGGAAATTAAGGAAATGTGGAAGAAAATATAATTAAGGAAAGTAATTATGTATATTATATATTTTTAGGTAATATAGTGGTTATATGTGTATATAATTTAAGGAAAATCTCTGCTTTGCAGACCAAAATGCAAGAACATTCAAGAAGGCTGGTAGATCTCACCTGTATACAATTCATTGCAAGCTACAACACATTTTTCCAGCATGGAATAAACTAGACAAGTCTAAATATGTTTTGAGACCCAAACATAAAGAAAAGTGCTGTATTTTTGTGTGTGTGTGCATATATCTCTATATGTTTGTAGACCTACCTAGAAAACACACTAATAGGTCAGGCTTTAGAATACTCTTGTGTCTTGATGTGGTGCTCTGTGACCTGCCCTGCAATGACCATCTTACTTTTATGCTTTTTCCTCTGTTTAGGGAACTCTGTTGACTCATATGAGGTTTAGCCATCCTCGATGATGGCAGGAGGGAAGAAGACAGATCACAGAACACACAATGTCTTCTGGGAACCTCACCATCCTGTTGGACCATACCCTATCGTCAACGCCATACAGCTTCAGGTATTTTGTCAAAGTGCTTAAAAACCTGCTTTTTGTCACTACATTGCAATTCTGCCGCCAGCACGTTGAGTTATAGCTTTGTCCCTGACTTCAGTGAAGATTGTCATCTGGGCCTACCATGTGTTTAAAAGTAAGTCTGTATCTGAGCTTGTGTTGTGTGAAGGCTTAAGTTGATGTCTGCTGTTGGATCAGGTAACTTCAAGTGTCTTTTTACCCTACAGAATCAAGAACCTGGAAATAATGACACTCCAGGTCTTCACTATTGAAGGACTGACCCTTGGATTCTCTCTGTGCAGACACAGGTATGTTCCAGGGATGATGTGAAAATAAGATTAAATACAAATACCTGGTTGTGAGAACTCAGCTCAGACTGACTTCAATTCCATCATTTTCCACATTTTCTTACCTGAAGGTGGAAGAAGTTTGTATCCAGAAATATCCTTTATGAAGTAGAATGTTTTATCTAGTGCTTGTTTTACACAGAGCAAAATTATTTAGTGAGTCAATTTCATTTTGAAACCTGCAGAGGCATAACACAGGAGATGTGTTTCATCTTAATATTCTATGCAGTGCCTGAAGAGCTCAGAAGACCTGAACTTCTGAACTTATTTCTAACAGGAGCCAATTGTCATCCCTCCGGCAGCAAAACAAACAAAAGGTTTAAACCTTTTACTCAAACACAAAAAAAGGAAGACGAGCAATAAGGTTGTGAAAGTCAAAAAAAGATAAAAGGAAATAGAAAGGAAGCAAGTTTGAAATTCTGGTTGTTGCTACTCTTCTGTGTGCTCTTACAGTCTGCAGCTAGCCCTGTTCCCTGTGATTTGCTTCTCCCACTTAGGCTGCCATTGCTCCTCAGAACACCAAATGTAGAGCATCACAGGATGGGTGTAATGAGAAATCTGCCAGCGTGTCACTTCTGGTCACTCCAGTGTCTGCCAAACTAGAGGTTAAAATCTGCTTTCAGGCTGCTTGCTCTAGACTGAATAGCTTTTCTGTCCTGCTTCAGAGCTGCATGACACTAGGAATGCTAAGCTTGGCTAAGGAGCTTGGCTTCAGTGCTGCTGTTGCTTTCCTGCCTGTTCACTGCCTGTGGTGGCCCAGCTGCTCACCGTGTTGTGGGCGTTCCTGGAGGGCTCCTGCAGGGAGTGAACAGCCCTTGAGAAAGCATTAAATCCTTAAGAATGCAGCAGCGTGAGGCTGTAACTCTCTGGATGCTCAGGCTTTTGCAAAGATTAATCTGGACATGTGTCCCGCTGATTAGAGTTGTTCTTTTAGCACACAAATAAGAATTTGGAAAAGTCTTAAACTAATCTGAAAACATAATTGCAAAGTCCCTCTACTGTCACATACCTCAGTTAAACCAAACAGTCCAGAAACAACCCAAACCCAAAGCAGACTGTGTGTCTCAGCAGATCTCTCGGGTCTAAATAAAATAATTGCAGCGTGCCATGGCTGAACTTCTAAGAGGGAGAAATAAAACTTTGAGAGTATGAGCAGTGTTGTCTTTAGTAATATTTTGAAATTCAAGTGCCTGAGTGGGCAGATTTACTGTGGAGGATGAGCTGCATCATTAGACACTACTATTTCCACTCTGCACACTACCTTTAAAGCACTATTTAGTGAGGATATTTTCCATGTTGGTAAAGGGGAAATTGAAGCACTGTGTAGCCTTGCATTGGATCTATTCTTTGGAGCTGTTCACTTGATTCTAAATTAGTTAGCTCATTCTGGTTTTTATAGTGATTATCTAATGGGCGACAGAGCACTGAAGCAGGCTGCCCAGGGAGGTTGTGGAGTCTCCTTCTCTGGAGAAGTTTAAAACCTTCCTGGACATGTTCCTGTGCCACTTGGTCTAGGTGATCCTGCTGTGGCAGGAGGATTGGACTGGATGATCTTTCGAGATCCCTTACAATCCCTAATGTTCTGTGATTCTGTGTGAGTGTATTGTTAGTTCAACTCCATACTATGTGCATTTTCTCTTCCTCCTGTATGATTAGCACAACCTTCAGAATCTTCCAGCACTACAGAACATTTTATTCTGTATAAATGAATTATCCTCATCCAATACTTCTGCTCTTTGTGATTCTTTGATTTAGAATATTAGATCATACTTCTTCAACTTGCAGACCACATAACAAAGCCACGGGAGATGCTTCACATTATTGCCTATTGGCTGTGCTTGAAGCTTGATATCATTTTACATAAATTCCTCACATTGTTTTTAGTAAATTGCTTCTGTGTTATAGATGGTTTTTATGGAGCTATATCTTAGAGCCAGTTCACTATTAAAAATAAAAAATGTAAAAGTGAATTGTCCACTTAAGCTGAAATGCCATTTTATGACGTATAGGTAATTTCTTTTATATGGTGGTATTGGCAGAACAAGTCATCCTTCCAAGAATATAACTAAATTGTCTTGTGGTTAATTGAGTGTTTGATGCTTTCCAAATGTTTTGCCTTTTACCTCCTCACCTCTGGTCTGAAAAGGATATCTCAGAAGAAGTGTAGGCTTTCTGTCTATAGTTCTAACAACTGTGATTATCACAGGATGATAGAACATTAGGGATTGGAAGGGATCTTTAATGATTGTCTTGTGCAATCCCCCCAACACAGCAGGATCACCTAGATCAAGTCGCACAGGAACATCTCCAGGTGGGTTTTAAAGGTGTCCAGAGAAGGAGACTCCATAACCTCCCTGGGCAGCCTGTACCCATGCTCTCTCACACTCACCATGAAGAAGTTCCTTCTTATATTGATGTGGAAAATCCTATTTTCCAGCTCACACCCATTGCCCCTTGTCCTGTCATTAGAGGACACTGAGCAGAGCCTGGCTCCATCCTCATGACACCCACCCTTCACATATTTATCAACATTAATGAAATCATCCTTCAGTCTCCTTTTTTCCAAGCTAAAGAAACCCAGCTCCCTCAGCCTTTCCTCATCAGGGAGATGTTCTATTCCCTTCATGATCTTTGTGGCTTTGTGCTGGACTCTTTCAAGCAGTTCCATGTCATTTTGGAACTGAGGGGCCAAGAACTGGACAGAGTATTCCAGCTGTGGTCTCAGCAGGGCAGAGTAGAGGAGGAGGAGAACCTTTGTCAATCTGTTAACCACCCCAGGATGCCCTTGGCCTTCTTGGCCACAAACGGACATTGCTGGCTCATGGTCATCCTGCTGTCCATCAGGACCCCCAAATCCCTTTCTTCTACACAATTGAGAACCTGCCACCACACAACATGAGCAAAAACCAAATTCCCCAGACCAAAATCTGGAAGGCAAACACCTTACACTGTGTTAGACAGGGCAAGAAACAGGCCAAGCTGGGCAAAGAATAACACCCAGGGAATATTTCTTCAAATCCAACAGTCAGCCCAAAATTACGGTTTTTGTGAACCTCTTCAGGAGCACATAAAAACACTTGAACTCCAGCACTCTGTACATTCAAAGAGAAGGCTTACCTCAAACATTTACCCTGAAAAGGTATTTTGTATTTAGTGTTTTATTGGCCACACTCAGCTCATCAAGTGACACCGCTTTTGTAACCATCCCAGTTCCTGATGTACCATAGATGGGAAAGAAAGAATTAAGATCTGATGGAAATAAATTGCTTATATAGTTAGACTCTATGGCATTGGATCTGTTCTACAGCCAGCACAGATATTGACATTTCAATAACCTTTGCTTTGAGATCCACTTCAGATTTCCAAGCAAGGTTGTTCCCATACTATCTAAGAAAAAAAAGGCTGCACAAGCAGCCGTAGTTCCATTGAATATTCAGGCACAATAGGGGATCCTCATGTGGTTGACGGGATTGGACTAAGTGATCTTTCAAGGTCCCTTCCAATCCCTAATGTTCTGTGATTCTGTGAACAGGGGCAACATTTATCTAGGTATTCCTTGTTCCTCCATTTCCAATGCTGCATACTTGAAGCTTTCTGCTGCACAGACCAGCATGGTAACCAGCAAAAGAAAATATGAGGTTTCTGTTTTTCAGACAAAAAAGGCTGTCAGCAGTAACAGTAGTCAAAAGGATTGTTTATTCAAATGCAAAACTATGATCATTCTATCAGCATTGTTTTATATTTAATGATTACTATAATCACCACCATGAAAAACAAATTGATGATGGAAATTCTTAAAGAACTTAACTTAGCCTCTTTTATTGTCTCTAGTTCATATATAAAATCCACTTTTACCCTGAAAAAAACTTATGAGATGAGACTTTATCAATTTCTCATGGAAATTCAATATTATTTACCAGGCGAATGCTGTTCGGGGGTTGTGGTAAGATTTCACAGAGTGCATGAAGAAAAAGAAGACCCATTTCCTTAAATAAATTCACTGAGAGATACATCTTGCTTCTAATTAGTCTACCAAAAATAGTAGAGGGTGAACTTCTTAGGTCTATCATAGAAGTCTCAGATGAATGAGAATCCCATTGATTTTGCATGCACGGAAAAGCACTGGGTAGAACCCTTAAAAGAGTTATGAGTCTTTAATCATAGGGGAAGCCCCAAAGGAGACGCAGTTGAAAGCAAGACAGCAAAGAAATTTGTACCAACACTGCCAGTTATTTTTGGGACACAGACTAGGACTATAGTAAATCATGCAAAGAAGTGCTTTACTGTGTCACAGAGTATTTTTATAATATGGTGCATGTATTTTCACTGTCTTCTTCATCCAATAGGCCCAGTTCACCATCACCAAGCCTTAGGGTTCTATTTTAAGAATTTTGATGAATTTAGAGTATCTTTTCCCTCACTCTCTCTCTGCAGCCTGGCAATGCAGATGCAAATTTTCTACACAAAGAACATTTGAAGAAGAGAGTGTTGTCCAAACAGAGATTGATTTGATGCTGTTTGAATATATATCGAGGAAATAAACTCAGTTATTTGGCTATTTTTTTCCTTGATGTTGAATAAAGCCTTGAGTCCCATGGCTTTTCTTCTTTGTTGTTCTGCACGTCCAAAGTAATTTAAATATATTGTATGTCGTTTCAGTTAGGATAGGAATTCATCAGACTGTTTTGGTGTAGCCTTCAAACCTCTCTGTTTCTTCTCATTGACAGATACAAGACAAGGGGCAATGGACGTAAGCTGCAATGTAGGACGTTCCACATCAATATGAGAAGGATCTTCTTCACAGTGAGGGTGACAGAGCACTGGGAAGGGGCTGCCCCAGGGAGGTTGTGGAATTGCCTTCTCCCTTCTCTGGAGACATTTAAACCCACCTGGACATGTTCCTGTGCGACTTGATCTAGCAGATCCTGCTGGGGGGTGGGGATTGGACTAGGTGATCTTCCAAGTTCCCTTCCAATCTCTAATGTTCTGTGATTCCGTGATTGTTACAATCACTATTATAAGGTAACTTTTTCCTGCTCAAACTGAACAAAGAAACAGAAAGATAGAAATGTTGTTATTTTCATGATACAGACCAAAATTTCAGTTCCTGAGTTTCCTCAGCTTGGGGATTTTATACCTTTAAAGAAGAAAGCACCTCAACTGCTTGTGGAAAAATCTGAGTATCCATCCTGACTTTCAGTGTCTTAGGGAAATGTCTAGAAAAACAAGGTGTGACAACTCCAGAGGAAATACTCATAACAAAGCTTGCGAAGGATGCATTTGAAACTTGAGCATCCTGTTAATGACAAGATGTTGTGTACAAATGAAGTACCTGAACTGGAAGAAATAAGCAACAAATGATAAATAATGATAAAAATATTAGGTATTTTTAGTTCTAATCACAGCAAAAATTCACCATTACATATAGAGAAAAATGATGTGAAAGGGTTCCTTGTTCCACCTGGTCTGTGAAACAACCAGAATGTCATTTTTGAAGGAATAAATTTTGTGTAATGATTGCCACCCTTCAATGCCATCTCACAATGTGCTGGGCCTGGCTGGGATAGAGTTAACTTCTCTCATAGCAGCCCATATGGTACTGTGCTTCACATTCGGGGCTAAACCAGACTTGATAACACACTCTTGTTTTGGTTGTTGCTGATCAGTGCTGGCACAGCATCAAGGCTTTTTCTCTTCCCCTCCAAAGAGAGGAGGTTGGGGGAGGGCAAGAGGTTAGGAGGCAACAGAACCAGGACAGTTGACCCCAACTGACTGGAGAGACCCCGTACCACATGGTGGTGTGCTCAGAAGTAAAAACTCAGGGAAAGAAGGATGAAAGGGATAGATGCTTGTGGTTATGGTGATTGTCTTCCAAAGTAACTGCTATGCATGTTGAGTATCTGCTTTTCTGTAAATGACTGGAGATCTGCCAATAGGAAGCAGTGAATGAATTCATCTTGTTGCTTTGCTTGTGGATGTAGTTTTTCTTTGCTTATGAAACTGTAGTTATTTAGATCCATGAGTCTCCTCATCTTCCTTCTATTGTTTACCCATCCCATCAGAGACAAGATTGAGCAAAAGGTGGGTGGGTGTTTGGCTGTTGCCTAAGGTAAACCCACCACACAGAAAGATGCAATTTCGTATTACAATTCCAGTGGTCCTATTGGCCCATCTTGGTCATTGGGAATTAATTAATATCAATATTAATAAGTAAGACTGCATGAACAGTGCTTTTCTGTCCCAGTGTCTTTACAACAGTGTCAAAGGAAGCTTGTGAGGCACTAAAGCAAGTCTAAGCCAGAGCCTTTCTGCACACCAGTCCTCAATAGTGACTGTAAAGATCAAGTGTTATCACCTGTAGAAGCAGCCACTGTCTGCACAAACACACTGTTAACTGCAGAAAGTGCAGTTAGTTAGAAGGGACTGAGCTGAAAAATAAGATCACTGAGTGGATTAGTTCTGTTCTAACTCAAACCAGGACAGGGAAGGATCAGCCTTGGGATCTGTCTTCTCGTTGACTGAAAAGGAAGTCTGGGCAAATTGTTTGCATTAGTCGCTTAAACTGTTAAAGTGAAGTGAGGTGGATGCTAGACTCCCAAAATAAAAAGCTTATTGATTTCTGGCAGCAACTATCTGAACCGTGTGGAGTGTCTTTTTACTTCTAAGATTTGTGCTCATGGTCTGGTGCTGATCTCTGCAATCTGATTAGATCAGGAAGCCAGTTTTGCTCATTTTGCAGCTAGCAGCTGGAAAGATGGACAAGAAATTATCTGTAAAGTATTGCAGTTAAGCCTGAGTTAATGTAGCTTCTAGGATGCTACCTGTACCTGGCTCAGGGAGGAAGTGGACTCTAAAACAGTCAAGGAGGGGAGCTGCCCTAAGCTGGGACCATTTTGTCCTTTGCAGATCTGGAAGTACAGCTAAAATCACAGCACAAACAGAGACAGATGCCATCAAAAGAAAAAGGTCACTTTAATAAATGTGTACATTTGCTTTAAGTATTGAGATTTGGAAAGGACCTATTTTCCTCCTCCGGGACAATAACTGAAACACTCAAGTCTTTAAGTTGAAATAAATGATAATTACACATAAAACCCAAACATAAACCTATCAGTATTTTCTTTCTTGTATTCTGTACAACTGAATAACAATAGTGATACAAATAACAAAGAAAAACCTCTACAGTGTCCCAGTACCCTAAATAATTTCAGAAGCACCAGTGAACTAAATAACGCAGCCCAGCTGTCAATTTGGAGAATGTCACTGCTGTTTTGCTGAGGAGAAATCTGTGTTTTCCTAAGGAAATTCCATAGCTCTTCTAGTTTAGAACAAACATGCTGTGACTACAATTCTGTGTTTATCTCCAGAAGCACTTTACAAGATTAAATGTTGTTTTCCATTTTTCTTCTCACCCTGTGTGTGATTTTTTTTCATTAATTATGCATTAAAAAGAAAAAAGGTTGCTGCTCTATTAAGTTATTATCACTCATAGTTTCTCCTAACCAATTATTGTAGAATATTCTTGTGTTAACTATACGCTGTTGTGGAAATCTTTCATTCTGTTACTTGATCTATTAATTTGCCTGATTTGAGTGATTAAGGGTGTAAGAATAGAGCAAGATAAGAAATAGATCATAATTATTATGTGATTGCAATATTGTGTGATAAAATATAATTTATGAACTAGTAAACCAGATACAAGAGATTTACTACTAGAGTTAAACAATGTTTTAGGAACTAACTTTATCATGGTGCTGCTATTTTGGAGCTCTCCTAACCTTTAACTTTGTGTCACGGCAAAATTTTATGTGAGTATTCAGCTCCTTCAGATTTACCACTGCAAGTGGACCTTGTGGATAATACTTGTTTTTAGTGGTTTTACTAAATGACAGAAAAATTAGTGAGGAATTTTGCACGTGGATTAGGAGGACCAAGTCATAATATACAGAGAACAAGTTCCATATGAAGAAACACTGAAGTGTTCACTTTTGGAGAAGAGAATCCTTTCCCAGTTCTGTTCGCCTGCTTGCTGCAATCAACCCCATTAACTCTGCAATGAGCTGTTGCAATAGCATTGCAACTGAGAAGTGCGTTACAGGAGGCTAATTGGGTTGCTGACATACAGTGCTTGTTCCAGTCTTTTGAATAATAAGGTTTCATGAACAGCAAAGCTTCAAACTTTTGCATATAAAAGCAACTTAACTCATTGAAGTCTGCAAGGGAAGGCAAAGAACTGTGAGCAAATATTACAAGGGAACTACTCTGGTCACATCAAGAACCACAGTCATGAAGCTGACAAAGGAGAACACCGCTGTCCATGTGTCAGTCTCAGGTTGCCCATAGGGAAGAGAGTGGGGAAAAAAAACAATCTTAGTGAAAAGATTGAATTTATCTATTTTCTACTACAAAAATTGGATGTCCCCTTCAAATCTAATACACTGATGGACCGATTCAATTTTACCAATACTTTTAGATCATAGGTCTAAAACTAAAACCGTTTACAACTAAAACAGACCTCTTGGGTTTGTTTGATTGCTTTGTTTGTGTGTGTTTGGCAGTGTTGTTTGGTTTGGTGGGTTTGTTTTTTTAACAATATTTCCTCGGGCATTTGTAGAGGGTAGAAACCGGAAACTTAAAACAGTGAACAAATCCAAACTTCACTCACTTTTTCTAGTCACCTAGTTCACTTCGGAGTGAAACTAAACCAAAATCATGTGCCAGTAGTGTTTTCTCATTCATAATTAGAAGGAAAAGCCAAAGGGTATGTTCTTGTAGTGGAAACCTTCTTTTCTAGGTCCCTGTGATCTGAGAGTTCATTCCACCCCATCATACAGGCCATTAATAAAGACATTAAACCTTTCTAGTCTCTCAATCGATGCCTGAGGAGTGCCGCTAATAACAACTCATCAGCTGAACTTTGTAGCAGAGATAAGATGATCAGATGAGGAAGAAGATATGACTTATCAAACGGTTGCTGCCAGAAGGTACCCCTGTGGGGAGGCAATGATTGTACCTTGTTCTTTTGAAAACAAAATGAAGAAATAAGTGATGAAAGTTGCACTGAACATAGAAAGTGAAGAATTAAAAAGCTTAAAACAGGATTCTTGTGAAGGTCTTCATCTGATCATTTTCTGTCAAGTCGTGATATTGTTAAAATTCATTTAATCTGTATCCTAATGAACCACCACTAGTGAAATATGTGGTTATAGAGTCCTGTGTTAAAGTTTAACATGAAAAATCTGGTTGATTCTGTGGGGTTTGATAAAGAATCATGTTCTGTCATTTTAAACTCCAATAATACCCTTTGAGTGTAGTTTTTTTAATGTTACACCAGTTAAGAAGAGTGTTGCAATCCACTGAGGTGTTTTCCCTGTTGTTTAAGGTATTATGAAGCTGTTTTGCCTAATGTTAAGTTTTTTGGAGTTCCAACATACAGAATAACAAATTTAATCTTAAAACTTTGGCAGTACCATGCCCAGCTGCATCTGAGATCTATCCTGCAATCTTTGTACGAGGGCGTTTCTGCAGCTTCAAGTCATTTTCTTTTCATTGCTTGGGAATTTAAGTAAATGAAAACTTAGGTACTAAATCTGATCAAAGCCACAAAGACCAGAATGGAAACAGAAAGGATTTAAGTATTTATTTTCCATTAGAATATCGTTTTCAGCCATCAGGACATGATGCCATTATCATAGGTGGTGTAAAAAAAAACGGTAGAAAAGCTCTGTTCACACTCAAGCAGTAATAGTTGGCAAATAATCGGGATCATATGTGACAATTCCTTTCCTGTCTAATGAGATTACTAGTTCCCTGGCCAAGTACCTCACTGTGCTGTTGCCAAAGAAATAGATCCATGCACAAACAGGTGTAGGAAACCAGTCTGATGATCACTTCTGCACGTCAGTTCTGAACTGGTGAGTTTGTACTTGACAGAAAGCAACAAACCAACTAATTAATTGTGACATCTTTCTGTTACTGCAGTCCTGGAGTGCTTAGGAACAGACTCCTCTCTTCATACTGTTGGCATCGCTTGCCAACCCCACAAGCAGGGACAGAATTCAAAGTGTTTAAAAAGTGTGTTTAATACCCTGCTGCTAATTTTGTTTTCTCCTTTCTTTCCAAAGGTCTGGAATTATTAAAGGAGAGTCGCCTAATATCCGATATCATGTTGTTCTATAACCAGTTTCAGTGAGTGGGAACCGTGAGCAGCTGCATGAATAGGTCTGTATTTAAGGAACTTAAGAACAAAACACATAGTGTTTTAACTAAACCAGACTTTTATTGCCAGAATTTTAAAATCAAAGTCCTTTAAAATCAATTTCCTTTTCAGTAAATTGCTTAACAGTCACAGTTATGAGGATAAAGAGGTGACTGATTTCCTTTGGATGGACTAGAATCCAGTGTTTGAGTCACCAGCTTTTTAGAATCATAGGAAAGGAGCTGAGCATAGATCACAGAATCACAGAACATTAGAGATTGGAAGGGATCTCGAAAGATTGTCTAGTCCAACCTGCTGCCAGAGCAGGATTCCCTAGATTAAGTTGCACAGGAACATATCCTGGTGGGTTTTAAATGTCTCCAGAAGAGACTTCACAACCTCCTTGGGCAGCCCGTTCCAGTGCTTGATCTCATCTTAATTTATGATGTACTGTTAATTGTACTTAATTAGCAATAATATTTATTTACAAATACAAATACATCCAACCCCACCCAAATTTGGGGTATAAACAGATTGTATGTGGTTAGTAGAACCGTGGGAAGGTTTAAGTCTTTTTGTACTTTGTGGGAAATGTGTGTTGGAGCATGGGTGCAGGGTTTCTTCTGGAAAACATCTCCCTGGTTTAAAGGTGATTCATCACAGTTTATGTGGAAGTTCTTTTTGCACTGCAAAGTTATTATTTTACATTTCAGGACATAAACTTTAATTACCAAAATTAACAAGGGTAGCAGAAATCTAGCAATTATTTACAACCTTGTGTTTTTAAAATGAGTGTCTAAAAGTCCTCTTGTGAACAAAAGAGTAGCAGTGCAATAAAGGTTACATAACGCCCCATTTCAAGTTTATGACTTCAATAATTCTAAGTTATACAACTCAACAACATATTAAATCAAGTGTAAGGGTTGGTTTGTTTGTTGTTCTAATATTTTTTATTCAGCAATTTAAGAAAGTGGCCATTTATCTGATGTATAAGGTGCTGCTTTCATCCAGACCCACAAGAGTCTTTTCATTATTTTATTATCAAAATGATTTTGTGAAGCCCTAACACATGTCATGTTGGCTATTCTTGCTCACAGACTTGTAATGTTCCTCTCAAACCCTCCAGAGAGTTGCATTTTGCCAGCTATGCTAGTAATAATTATTCTGCAGTTAAAATCCTCATCATTCCTTATTACCTCATCTAGCTCCTCTCTCTCCCAACAATGAAAGAGCTATAAAGGGAGGTTCCACATCACAAATAAGCTAGACCCTTCACAACACCTCTGACAAACTGCTTAACTTGCTTATGGAATATGGGGGTAGAGGGGCCTATGGTGACTCATGGAAGCAAATATAAAGCACTGCTGCGTAAGTCAGGACAAGCGCTAGCAAGTTTGGAAATAATGGGAGAAATGGCTTGAAGCAGGGACGTCAGCGGGTCACTTCTTGGATTTACCACACAGAGCAGTTAGGAAAGAAAATTGCTTAGGTAGGTTGCTGGAAAAGTAGAAAGGTGAAAAATGAGCAGTTGAACCCCAAGTGGATTCTGACTGCGTTAGGGAATTCTGGAAATGGTTGTTTACAGAACAGATTGTTGTGGCAGCTTCATCGTCCCCGTGAGATCATCTCTGATTTCTAATTTTCTCACTGAATTTCCACCAACTCCGAAGCAAGTGTGCCAAGGGGAAGGACTGGGACCTACAAGTACCACACACAGGCCGATGTTTCAGGCTTGACAAGATTGTGTATTTTGTACAATTACAGCAAATAGCCTTTGGAGTCAAGGCTGAAGAAATTAATCACTTCAGATGTTGACTGCTGAGGACATTCACTATTGTTTATCAATGATTTATGAAGACAGCTCCTGGGTGACAATGAAGATTTTGCTTTAGATAACATTTGAATGCACACAATGTGATATGGTCTTATTCTTACTACTCTTTCCAGTGCTGTTCTTCTTATCTGGATAACAAAAAGATAGCCAGTTATGTATCTACATCTATACAAGGTAGCAAAGCAAAGGCATCACAAATCCATCATATTACCTCATCTTTTTAATATTATCATTAATCTGATAATTAAACAGCATCTGTGCTGATGGGTTTTGTGTGATGACTCCTGTCTGTATGAGTTACACTGGGGCCAGCAATTCATTCATCATAAGGTAAATGATGACAGCTTTGAGAAGGCATTAGTCCCATTAGGGCTAGAAGGAAAGCTTGTTATGTTGTATGAACCTGAAAGAAAATGCAGCTTTGATTTATACCATGGCAGAATGGTATAATTACATCACCTTTACCTTTAGTATCTGCCTGTGAATGAGTCTGATAATAGGAAGTGATGCCATAATGCCCTTCATGTTGCCTACACAGACTGACCTGGTAGCCGTCTGCATGCCCATGGTTCAATTTCAGGTGATGCTTTCAGTGTTAAAATGTGAAACAGAAATGTTTAATTTAGCGTTAGTAATTTTAAGACCAGTTAGATTTCATTTTCCTATTACATTTTATAGTGGTATTCTCTCCTTTCCAGTTAACCAGATCCCATCCCTCTCAGTCAGCTGAAATTCTCCCTTTCTATTAATCAAGATAATTGAGTTTATTATTCAAAATAATTAAGTGGGTTTGGGAAAACGGACTTTTGTTCTGCTGTTGGTAATATATCAGGTAAGCTCAGGTTTTGAAATAATGTAAATACATTAAATAATCTAGGTTCCAGCTGCTTGAGAATTGACTTTGAGAGATTTTTCTAACTCTTTTTTTACTTTTTAAAGTGCACACTTCAGAAACTGTCTTAACTTCTAGGCCACATTCCTGTATTTGGAAAATGAAAATGTCATTAGTTATCAAACAGACAAAGATATAACCGTGTAGTGTGAAAGAGGAACTGAGATCAGCAGTGTTTGGGGCATTATCGTCTACCAATGTGTTAGAGTATAGGCTGTTCACTGGAAGGTGGTGCCAAATCCTGATTCTGGTGAGTTCACACTTTTTCATGCAAACGTAGATCGCATTTCCAAGCATGCTGATTCGTATTTATGATTAACTTTCAGCTTTCAGAAAGTCTTTAGAAACTGAAACATATGACACCATCTACTTCTGAGACACAGAAGAAGCAGATGAGTAATTATGCAAAATGTCTGCAAGTTGTCTTTCAAAAGTTTTCTATGTATTGCTCGTAAACTGTCAAATATAAGATTGAATACTGTGATCCAACCAAGTGTGCAGATCTCAGCTTCCAATATGTTCTCTTTCAGAAATCATCAGCAGGTATTTTGGTATGGGGTTTGTTTTGGTTTATTTTTTATCTTATTTTGAAATTTCTGGAGATACGTGGGATGCAAGACTGACCCCATTTCCCAGTCTCTAATGAGATTAACTACTAGCACAAGTCATGAAGCATTGTGGATGGGAAGGATGAAAGGGATGAATTGAGTGGGACTTCTAGAAGATGCAGAAAAGTTGTCCTAAACTTTCTTTTAATCTACTTTTAAGATATTACCTTCTTAAGGTTCCACATAAACATGAGAAGGAGCTTCTTCACAGTGAGGGTGACTGAAATGGTCTACTCAAGGAGGTTCTGGAGTCTCCCTCCCTGGAGACATTTGGTACCCGTCTGGACATGTTGCCATGCGACTTGATCTAGGTGATCCTGCTATGGCAGGGGAGTTGGACTAGATGATCTTTTGAGATCCCTTCCAATCCCTAATGCTCTGTGATTCTGTGATTAAGTCTTCCTGACAGAAATGATGTGACAAAAGTCTACTAAGCTACTTCTGTAGTATGTTTTTAATTTTTTGAATGGATACAAAGGTACAAACATTTATTCTAACATTTATTCTAGCATTTATCGCAGTAATATTTTTTCTTGCTTATGGAAAATATCCAAGAGCATCTTCACTCTTGCTTTCCATAGAATTGTTGAGTGTGGTGCTTCATAATCAGTATAATTCCAGATCCTTGGGAAATGAAATATTTCCACAAACAGTACAAAGGAGACATCGAGGTGCTGGAGTGAGTGCAGAGGAGGGCAACAAAGCTGGTGAAGGTCCTGGAGAACAAATCTTATGAGGAGAGACTGATAGAATTGGGGCTGTTTAGTTTGAGGAAGAGGAGGCTGAAGGAAGACTTCATTACTCTCTATAATTATCTGAAAGGACATTGTAGAGATGTTGGTGCTGAACTCTTCTCACAGTAATTAGTGACAGAACCAGAGGGAAGGGCTTCAAGCTTCAACAGAGTAGGTTTAGATTAGTCATCAGGAAGAAATTCTTCTCGGAGAGAGTGGTCAGGCACTGGAATGGGCTGCCCAGGGTGGTGGCTGAGTCCACATGCCTCACTGTGTTTAAAAGTTGCTTAGATGTAGTGTTGGGGGATCTGGTTTAGTGGTGAACTTGTAGAGTAGGGTTGATGATCCCAAAGGTCTTTTCCAACCTGAGTAATTCTATGATTCTAAATGTGTACATAAATGTTTCATTGCCAAATGAACCTTCTCCTGAGCGTCCCAACTGCTAAAGCTGTTGAAGCAATGCTCTTCTTTAATTATCATACTTATGTAATTCTAATGCCACATTTGCTGGTAGATAGCTATGAGGTGTACACTGTTAAGCAGCTCCATCCAAGTCTTGAAGTTGCAATAAGAAGTTTCATCGAACACTGGAAACTTCTAAAGCAAATTAAGCATTGACATAGCACAACATGTTTATGAATTAGTATGATTTGGTGAAATAGTTACACAGTGACAAGGGAAGAAAGTGTTGGAACACGTAGGTTAAACTGGTCTGGAGCTGTGAACTCCCTCATCTCACAGGAGTTCTCCACCAGCTGTGGCAAGTGAGGAAAGGGAGCCAGGTTCCACATAGAGAGCTCAGTTTTTAAACAGCAGCAACCAAAATACCAGCATTCTTGAGGAATGATGTTTAGCACAAAGAACATCCTTCTGCCTTTAGGTAATTCAGTAGTATGGCCCCAGTTGGAACAGTGAGCCCAGGCAGCCCAGCCCCAAATGAGAGCTACAAGAAAATTAGAACTTCTGCAGCAGAGGAACAAGGAACTATGAAACCACTAAGACATGAAAGTGAAAAACCCTTTGGTAATGGTTTTGGATTCCTCCTCCCTGGCCCCAGATCAGTAATTCCTAAAGCTGAGAGCTTAAGATTCAGAAACAGTTTTGGTAGTTATACGACTATCAGCCAATAGTAATTTTGGAAGAGGTTATAAATATCATGTTTTCTTCCTTAAACCAATCTCATATAACAACTTCTATGTTCCTATAACCTTTAGATTGTCCTTGTATCTGTTAGAGGAAACAATAGCAGGAAAACAAATACGTCACGGAAAAACAACCTTAATTCTAATGTCTTTAAAATCTGATTGGGTTATTCTGAGGACATGGCTTTTTCTAAGTCTAACTAACTGCTTTGTACTAGTGTTATAGTTACTGGAGAATATAAACTTTCAATGAGACATAAGACTCCTTTCCTGCTAGTTTCATTAGTGATTTATTGGGAAAAGCAAAATCACAAGGTAGAAACCTCTTGGGCAACCTGACTCTGCAGAAGTGGTCAGGTGAAGTATGTTGAGGGAGTTGAGATTTGGTGACTTTGTGCAGTAGGTCTCTAAGGGCAGCCTTATAACCACAAGCTATGGCAATGCTGGTGTCCGAGACGTTTGGGATTACCTGGGACAGGAGAGTTTGGGATAATTGTTTGCAGTTCTCGGGATTGTGACATTTGATGTCAATCTATGTCTTATTTCCCAAAGCCACAGTAAATATAGAAAATATGTGAAAACTTGAGTTGAAACCATTGCAACTAAGATTTTGTCTTGTTCTGAAGACGCTTGGCCCTATCGAGCAGCCTGGATTAGCTGGAGCTCTTCCAAAACTGCCTTCACAAACCAGTTTCCAGCAGTTATTTGTGGCTCTCAAGATTTCTAGGTATTCAATACTCTATCAAGTATGCACACCCACAGAGAAATGGGGAGTCTAGAAACTTTAGGAAATACAGCTGAAATAAGCTTTGAAGTCAGAGTGAGCAGCACCAATTTATTTTCAGATTTATTAAACTTGAAAAAAGAAAAGTTGTATCTGCTTTTTTTACACTTCCTGTCACAAGGAGTTTTAAACCATAAGCTTTTCAAAGTGAATTGAAAGCAAATGTTCTCCTTAATGGATAAAAATCTTTTTTGGTTGTTTTTTTTTTTCAAAGTCCAAATTTTATCATCATTCTTGAAAGGAAAGTGTTTATTCTGACGAACTTGTATTTTCAACAAGTTTTACTTTTTTGGTTTGTGTTTGCAAGGATTGGATGTATTTAGGTCTTCTCGGTACTTCCTCTGCTGAAGTGATGTCTTGCTCTTGGCTATTTTTAATTCTCTGCTTTGATATGAAGGCAGTGCCTACTTTCATCTCTTTGTGGGTAAGATCACACACATATTTAATGAGGATTCAACAAAGCCCCAGCTATGATGAAAAGTGTCCTGTTATCATCAAACTGTCAGGTCCCCACGTGATTTCCAAATTATAGTAAATATACACAGCAACATCAATCACATCAGTGAACCAGGGGTATATGTCAGCATTTTGATTCATTAGGATTTTAACCATAGTACAGCATCAGCGCTAACATTACACAAATGTTACAACTTCTGTCCTACCTGTGCAGAGTTCAGAGTACTTACTACAGAACTTTCCTTTATTGATGTGGTCCAATGCTTCAGTTTTTCCTGGTCAAAACTGGTAAATTTTGGAACCTACTTGCTGAAAAAGGGTCTATATTTGTTCATCAATTGTACCACAAGCAAACCATGGATGGCTTTGCAATGCCCAAAAGGCAATACCATTGCCTAGTATGGAATCGCTGTCAGTATTTATGATCATACTTGACCATCTCATAGAATTTCTACACAAAATAGAAGTCTGAATTGTAATAAAGCAGTTATGAGAATTGACAGGGAAGCAAACAGAAGCATCTTTAGGTACCACTAAAGCAAATATTTTCTATTTAGTTGATTTTAGTTGAATCTACTGAATCACAGAACATTAGGGATTGGAAGAGACCTCAAAAGATCATCCAGTCCAAACCCTCTGCCAAAGCAGCATCACCTAGATCAAGTTGCACAGGAACACGACCAGGCAGGTTTTAAACATCTCCAGAGAAGGAGACTCCACAACCCCCCTGGGCAGCCCATTCCAGTGCTCCGTCACCCTCACTGGGAAGAAGGTCCTTCTCACATTGATGTGGAACCTCCTCTGTTCCAGCTCATACCCATTGCCCCTCGTCCTATCACTAGATGACATTGAGAAAAGCCTGGCTCCATCCTCCTGGCACCCACCCCTCACATATTTATAGACATTAATGAGGTCACCTCTTCTCCAAGCTAAAAGAGTCCCTCAGCCTTTCCCCATAAGGATGATGTGTTCCACCTCCATCATCCTCACTGCTCTACACTGGAGTCCCTCCAGCAGATCCAGCAGTCCTTCTTACCTGATATCTTCCTTTGCAAAGTGCCTTGTGATCAATGAAGGAAAAATGACTTGTGTAGCAGTAAGGTGTTATTGCCTACTAACAATCTCACACAGCTCAGCCGTAACAGCACTGAGCATTTCCCAAAATTTATTGTTAAGTAAAGAAATTAACTTCTTTAAAGACTGGAATAAATTCCTTTGCTTTCTGGGGTTTTCTGCTTTACTATTTCTCTGGGCAGGGATTGACTTAAATTCTTATGAATGAGCAAAATACACCGTTAGCTCTGACCCCCTACTTCAGTGACTCAGCACATAACAAACGTGCGCAGCAAAGGTGGAACACAAGCAGAAACGATTTTTCTCTGCAGAGCCACTCCACTATCTCAATCTTGTCCAACACCTGCCAGAGTGGAGAGGCAAGAGGAGGTCCTGAGTGCCAGAAAATCTTCAGATGAGGATGTGGAGCCAAATCGGTTACCTGCAAAGAGCTCTCTCTTGCTTTGACAAGTTAGATGAGGGATCCTCAGGCTGAGCTCTTTCCATAGGTGATGGAGCAGAGGAAGGACAGGCAGACCCCATGTTCAGTTACTGGGTCAGGGGTCTCAGCACTATGCCAGGCACCATTGCCAATGACACTGATTTATTTACAACGCCCAGAGTGGCTGGGGAAGAACCTGAAGAGGCTATGATGAGGGTACAGATAGGATGGAGGCATGAGATGCGTGCTGACAGAGGATGTGAACGTGCATCCATCCCAGCAGAGGAGACTTAAAGCTGGACATGTTAAGCAATGGGCCTGATAACGGAGGAGCAAGAGCCAGACACCAGGTAAAGAATAAAGATGGAGTGGTGCAAGTGCAGGGATTGCTTCTGGAATAGGAGATGTATCCTAGAACCTGTGGACGGCTGCTGCTGGAAGTACTGCAGCTGTAGGGACAACCACCACTTGCTTTTTACTTTCTCCTGCCTGAAGCACAGCCCTGCTGTTGTACTCCATCACTGCTTATACACTTCTCCTTTCTATTTTCTTCTCCTTTCAACTCTTGGTTAGCACACAGGTCCTCACACTTCACTATTTCACCCTCTGAAGGCCTCGGATAATGCTCTTCACCTAGATGAAAGGGATGTGGGTGACTTTATCCAGGATTCACCTGCACAAAGTGCTTCTCCCCTGGTCACAGAAGCAGGGCTCTGAGGTTCTCCCAGTCCTGCATGGCAGAACTGTAAGCCCAATTGAAGCTACTCCTCTCTTGCTACCTGAGTCATTCCAACTGAATATATCAAGTCCCCTTACCTCCCTCTTGTATAGACCCCTATCAGAAACGTTAAGATGGAAATGGAAAAATACATGTGTGAAAGCACCCAAAGAAACAGCAATCGCTTTAAAAGACTGGGCTACACCGATAAGCCAAGAAGACAACTGAAAGCTGTCAAACAGGTGAACTCTGGGCAACGTGCTGGTCACAGCTGGGCAGAGGGCTGCTCTGACAGCACTCCAGCATCGATGACTTACGAGAACACTCATGGTCTGACAGCAAGAGAAAGACAAAAAGTGCACTGTCATTTTAAGAGAAGGATGGGTGACAGCCCTGAAGATATCCAAGATGAGATGAAAGCAAGCAGTGACTTACCGAAGCAGAAGTAAGAAAGACTGTAATGCAAAGGTAACAGTTCATTTCTAAATGCTTCAGAAGGCCAAAGTTCCTTGTCAAGTCAAGAAGAACCCAGTGAGGACTTCACACAAGTCATCCTGGCCACAGCACATTGCATGCCTTTGCGTTCAGGGCACGAGAGCAGGTAAATCAAACCTACAGAGCCTTTTTGTGTGAATAAAAAAGCCCCCTACAAATAAAACAACCCCTTACTCCTTCATGAGGTCTCACACTGGGCTTTGTGACACTCTTAGTTCAGCCAGCTTTAACCTAGACCTGCTGACCACAAGCAGGGCAGAACCAGGAGGCTAATGCACACACCCAGTGTGAACCCTATTCTCTGCTGACCTAGCGTGACTCAGAAGCTGGTTGTTCTTGCACTAGTGGGTACAAAGAGTGTGGAGCAGAGTGGGATGCTTGGTGTGCTCATTTGCATCTCCCTTCGCAGCACGCCCTGTCTCCTCACCGCTGTCTCATAGTGGCCTTGCTGCCCGAGCCCTGGGAGCAAGTGGAAGGAGTTGGTAGCGCTGGATGCAAGCAGCTCTTTTCCGCTTCTTTTGCTCCCCCTTTACAATGAAGGACTTGGTAAAGTGGTGAAAATGAATCAATTTTCCATTTTTAAGTGGAAAATTTCAGTAGTTTAAGCTATTAGGAGGAAATCTTGAATAACAAGCGAGATTACAGAAATGTGAGCCTAATGTTCCTCTCTACGAGGTGCTCAGCAATGAAGGTTTTCATTGGAGAGTGAGGAATGAGATTTAACTCCTGATTTAAGTTTCATTTGTACAAAGAACCTATTCCAGCAAAATGTGATTGCAAGCTCATTATTCAGCAAAGGGCGAATACCTCCAATGGCAATCCAGTAAGATCAGCAGTACTCTGCGTAGCACAAGCCTCAGCACAGAGAACTGAACATACCGGCTTCTGTCATTGTCTACATCTATGACTGTGATGATTTCACCCTGTCCAATTCATTTCCAAAGCTGCAGCTTCCAATTAAAAGTATAAGTTGTCAGCCAGAATCAGTGTCTATCATTGGAGCCAGAGCAGTTTTCGTTTCTGGCAGTTTGACTGCATCAAAGGGTTGATTTACAGAGAGCAGTTACGAAAGGGAATAAAACTGCCTCAGACACCGGACTCAAAGCAACACTAAATCACTTAAGGTTTCGAAACGTTTTATCACGTTGGAAATAAAATGTCATTTTTCAGTGACTTTACAGTTTTCAACAGGCACTTAATAAAAAAAGAAAACAAATCCAGGACAATCTAAGGACACCAACATCATGTTTGTTAAAAAAAATCTGGCACACAAAGATTACTTTGTACTTCATAAATGTCAACAAATTCAGCACCAAAAGCCTGCGTGAGGTATGAAGTGAATGCATCCATGGGTTAAACAGATTTTCTCCTTCCACAGACAGGGAATCGTAGCCATAAAAGCAAAACTACGTGTTGAAGGCTGGTGCAAACCATAGGAGAAGCACATTTAATCTTCAGCTCTTATCTTCAGCCTCTCAGGTTGGTGTTTTAAGAACGGGAACAACTTTTAGACTCCTTGTGATAAGAAAAGGGTAAATACAGCTAGAAGCAACACAGAAATACACCACAGAGAGTCTCTGGGCAAGGAAAACCCTCAGGTTTCTGAGCTGCTAAGTCCAAGAGTACCTCCATAAAGCAGAGAGCTTGCTCTTTGGGTTTCATGTGGCAGGAGGCCAGGTGGCATTTCATAGTAGGATCTTGTGAGTATGTGTTCTATAACCACAGATGAATCCATCAGGCAGTCTCAACCCAAACTATTTATTTTGCTGGTGGTGTTGTTTTTACTGCAACGGCGCAGCCCTAGGTCTAGAACCTGGTCCAGGAGGAGGATCAGAAAGAATGGAGTTACACCTGCTGTAGGTACTTGGGATGTGCTTCGTAAAGCTAAAACAACGCAGAAATAGAAGTCAAATGCATTAGGTACTTAACACATTTTAGGATGGAATAAATCACTGTCAGCTTCTTTTGAGTCAGGATCTATTTGAAACACACCACAGTGAGCTTGGAGCCGTTCAGTGCAATACAGACATGCAGGAGCCAAACCTGGAGATCACTTGGCAGCTGGAATGGGGCAAGTATTCATTAAAAAGTGAAATGAGCAACAGTCCATTACGATCACTAGGACCCTGTGCCTGAAAAGTTTTGCTCTGTCAGTCGAAGGAGGACAAGTAAGATAAAATGCATTTTTAGTACATCTGTCTTTTTTTTTCCAAGAGTCAGCTTATTAGCTGAAAAGTAAAATCACTGAACAGAACTAGTTCTGCTCTAACTCAAACCAGGGCAGTCCACTGTCCTGGACTCCAGAGTTCTGGACCACTGAAACTCCTCGCAAAGCCAAGGGTTAGCACAGATGCCATGGGTCAGAATAGGGACCTGATTAACCAGTACAGGGAAGCCCTACTGTACTCACCTGCATCCTGCCAGGGTGACAAACATCTCTGCACAGTCAAAGGAGGGAAGCAGGCACTTCTGAAGCATGGAGTATATGGGGATTTTTAGATACACACGCTGAGATGAGATAAAATGACGTTTAGGGCTCTCTGTCTCTCCACAGTCAGTTTACAAAACTAACTCAGGTGCAGATGAAACTATTTTGACATCTCCACACCCTAAGGTACGAAGTCCAGCAGACAGTTGAAGGAGGTGGAATGGGACTGTCTCTCACACAAGTCCTCCTGGTCTTGGGGCTGTCAGCATGGCCGTGTGCCGTAACTTGGGGCAGCCCCAGAAAGCCGAGAAGCAGTTCCACATCCCTTATTTGAGGCCACAACACTCTTTTTCCTCTCACTGTTATTTCTCTGGGACCCTCTACTGGCTGGCCCCTTTCCAAGCCTGCTTGCAAAGGAGGGAGCTCTGCTGTCCCACGGCTCAGCCAGTTTTCCCATCCTATGGCCACTGAAGTCCAAGGAGACAGCACCATGACCCCTATTTCTGCTGCTGGGATAAATGCAACTTTCCGTTCCATTTTTACTTCTAAGTCAAGACAAAAAGGATAGATTAAACACCAAGATAGCTGAGCACTCAGTCTGGAGGCTGCTGCAGTGCTGCAGTTGCTGCCTGCCAGGTCCTTGCCAGCCTCTGCCTCCAACTATGCCAGTTAGTGATTTCTGTACCAAAACATTTGCACTGGCACAACCCCCAAAGAGCGCAATTGCACGGGCATGGAGGTGCTTTATTCGAGCTCGATGGTGAGATAAACAAGCTCATTTATACCGCTGTAACTGCATTGATTTCAGGGGACTTGCACTGCTTTAACGATACCCGTGGAGTTGAAGCAATTCAACTTGTGTCTGCTCACAAGACCTCAGCCTCATGGTAATTAACAGAGATGTTTCCAGCCACCCTGAGCAGCTGAGGTTTATGTTAGGAATAGCAACTGACCCATAATGATTGGTGACAGCATCAGAAGCCTTTATAAACCAGAAACCTTCCATTGCTTTTGCCACATTTGCAGGAAGGATGTTTATTATGCCCCTTTTAGCAGGAGGCCCCAAGAGCTAGAAGTTGCTTGTGGCCACTTTTCTCCTGTGTCTGGACAGCAAAACAAAAAAAAAAATAATCAATTCAGCCACTGACATTTTACTGTGAAAGAGCTAAGCCAGCACAGAACCGCTGATAAAAGTGGTGGTTAACCCTGTGCTACCTTATTGTTCCTCAGGCACCAGCTCTGACGCTCCAGCAGCCCGTGGAGCGCGGGAGAAGGGGCTCTGCCATCTGTTGCTAGGGCTGACATCACCCCTGTTTGCTCAGGCTTTGCTTTTCTCGGCGGTGTTTGCATCATTAATCAGCCCTGGCTCTGCAATGGCCCATTCAGCAGGGCCCTGGCTGTCAGCTCTTGAGCACCTCGCAGCTAAAGGGACCTGCCAAAGTGCTTGGCCTCGCTCACAGAGAGGTCTGGATGTGCATCAAGATTACTCTGGGCAGAGTGTTTGTCAACTCATCTTGGGAGAACCTGTGCCCTGCACGGTATATAACTTGACATAAGGGAGAAAACCCAACCCCAGGAACACCCCCAGCTCTCTCTCATAAGCACCCTCCATGGGTTAAACTTCACTCCAAACCACAGAAAACCAGATTGCACTTTCTGCTGAGGGTGGATTTGCCAAGAGGCTGCTGAACCCATCAATGTGATAACGGATACACATTTTGCTTGGCTTCGTACTCCTGGTCTCTTTATCTCTTTTCGCTGAATAACACTAGAACAATCCCAAGGGAACCCACAAGAACTTCGTTGTCCGAGGGGGGGGAAAAAAAAAAGGAGATTTAATAAAAAAAAAATTGGGGTGCCAACGCAGACAGGCAGGAAGGCTGCTGTTGGACACTCAGGGAACAGAGGCGACGGGGCTTAGTGACTTGCTCAGGGACAAACACATTGGTATTCACCAGCAAGGAGCAGACCAAAGCGCTGCCTACAAATCCTGCAAACAGCACAGACACCAGCTAGAAACACAGGCTCCTCATTTCCAACCACCTTTCATTTTCCCAAATGTCCAAGTGGGTCAGTCGACATTAGGATGGACAAAGAGCACGTCATGTTTGAAAGACACACAGCATAACTATAAAAACTGCTTAACAAAGTGGACACATGCTGGATTCCAGAAGTCTGCAAAGCTCCCGTTTAGAGCAGCTGAGTTTTTTTTCCTTAGGGATAAAGAAATACAAGTTTCTTTTACAGGAAGCAGATTATACTTGCAAAACCAGTAATTCTTCAAATGAGAAACATGAGGTACGACTCATCTTGAGCCAAGGACACCTAAATCTATGTGTCTGCATGTGATGCAGAGAGCTCATCAGCACCTATTCAACTCATCAGCATCTGGGTACTTCTCCTGGTCCCTAGCCAGAGAAGAGGAAATCCTGCAGGTCCTGCAGATGCCTCAGGTATCCCAGACCTTCTCATTTAGTATTTCACACCCACATCCAGAGCTTTGTCCTACCCAGTTTGAAGAGGAGAAAGAAAATGTATGCATGGTTCTGCTCCACGATGGTTGAGACAAATGGTTGAAAAACAATTTAGGTTCCTACTTTCAGTGACCTTGATTTCAATTTCATCTTCCAGGGCCTGTTTTCCAGACACTGTGTGGCATCAGGCTGTGCTAATTAATACTTTCCTGCAGTGCTCAGTTCCAGCAATAGCCTTCCTCCCAAGTGTTTTCAACAAAGTGCTTTTCTCATTGAATTTCAGCTTTCCAACAGTTGTGGGGTTTTTTTTTGTGAAAAAAAACCTACACCTCTTCATTACTGTGATTTTAATTTGCATATTTTTCTCTAAAATTAGGAGTTTGGATTTGAAGATCCCACTGTGCTGTCTAATAGCCTCTCTTCATGCCTTGATGCAGTCCAAGTTCCCACAGCCTTGCTATCTTGGAATCCCAACAGTACAAAATCTGCTGTACCCCAAACATCTAAAACCAACCCAAACAAAGAACCTACTCAGTCCCTCCAGTGCTGTGTACAGTGATATGTAACGTGTGGCACATCACCAGCCAGAAACCAGAAAGGGTTTCTTGGCTGACACACATTCGGTGCCTGTAGTATTACCGTGCCCTGTGACTGTGCAGTACGTGTCCAACCTGGAAGTGCTGTGGGGCTCTCTAAGACCCTAATTGGTCCTTAAACGAGTGGGTGCTCAGGGCTGCAAGCAGAAATACCTGTTTTCCTGCCCTTCTCAATACCCAGGGATCTGATCACCTTTTCCTTGCCCTGCTACCTTGAGGGAACATATCAAAGGCTGACTTTGGACAGGGGTCCGAAGGATGCATCATCTACAGGAGACACTGTGTCTCTATTCTTGAGCCACCCTGCCCTTTCCACAGGAGTGACACCAGAATATACAACTTGAAACGAAATAGTTTGATAGCTCTGCAGTAAAATATCTTCTAACAGGGAGCAAACCCCAGGTGTTTTTGGGTGACTTTACAAGAGCAACACTATGGCAGCTCTGTGCTGTCACGAGAATAGGTTTAATATTTCAACCTCTGTGAGACCAGACGACATAGGCTGAAAGTCATCTTGTCGAGTTTTAGCTAAGAAAACCTGGGTGTTCCACCTAAGTCTGCAATCCAGGCTTTTGCTGCAAAAGGCACAATCTGGACAGCTGCTCACTCTCCACTGCCTCTAGAGAAAGCTGCACGTCTGGCTTCGCACCGGTGTGTAATGCTCAGTGGAGACATTAAGACTAATCCCATCCTTTGTGGCTAGTGGCATCACCACAGAAAGTGTCCTCACTGCTTCTTGGTCGTCTCCCCTCTCTCCCCTTCCCGTTCAGACACATTGGTAAGTCTTTGGGTAGCAGTGCGCTGGTGTTCAGAAGCAATTTAGTCCCAAGGTTTAGCTGTTTATACAGGAAGACCTAATGAGTACAGTCACTCGTGCAAAAGCAGGCGTGATTATGGCTACCTTCAGCCTGCAACCTCAGCTGTCAGTACTTTAGTATCATTTAAAAATCACAATAAAATTAAATGACATCCTCTAATTATAAAGGGACTCTTTGGAGAGGTCTGGAAAAAGGGTGACCTGCACCTTTTGGGCAGGAGCACGCTCGTGACGTGACCTTGCCATCACCCTAAGCACAGCAAAGCAGAAACAACTGGGAAATTCCCTCCGATGTCACCTCTCAGATTGTGCTTGCCACTTCTCAAGGCTGTCATCACGCTGCCGCCTGCTCACAGCAATCGCTGCTGGCACAGGACGTGCTCGAACCACGCTGCATTATTAGCAAGCTGTCAGACACCGGCGACGCAGAGCCCCAGTGCCAACGCAGGGAGAGTTATAGGGGTAATAATGTTATTTGTTAAGTGACAATAACTGAACTTTTAGAGAGAAAAAACAAAAACAAAGCACAACACAAGACTCTAGTCTTTGGCTGAACGCTGTTTTCGTTCTTTCCCCATGCCGTGCTCAGGAACGGGTTTACGGGCTGGATACAAGGTAATGCTGAAGAGCATTAATTTATTTGCAGAGTTCTTTCTGCAAGCCTACAAGGGTTGCCAGGGGACTTTACTTGCTATGTTTTAATTGCTTTTTATAGTCTGAGTCTGGACAGCGCCTGTAATCCGAGCCCTGAATAAGGGCTTAAACACAACCAGCACCTCCAGAAGAGCTCCAGGAGGCACTGCGGTCAGACTCCTGTCTCCCACTCAACCCCAGTCTTCCCTGTTGTGTCCTGAGGCAGTGACATCCATGGGCCCATGCCAATAACGCAGCCTGGCATGGCTCAGCTCCCTATGCCCCACTCCCTGGAGAGTCCAGAGACAGGAGGAGAAGTTACCCATACAGTTCCCATGTACCCGCTCTCAGTTCAGGGATGAAGAAATGAGCAGTGGTCTCCTGTACACCTGGCCCTGTACTTCAAGCAGCTGGCAAAGGAGAGGGCAGTTTGCAGTCTCCTGTAAAACAAATCCATCACAAGTCCAAGTCCAGCTGTCAAACAGTTCATTCCTTTATTCCATCTTTCCTGCATAAGGAGCAGCCTCTCAGTTCAGCTTTCAACCTAACACCTCATTCAAATCTCTCCTGGAGCCCACAGAAAATCTGTGAAAGGCAGTAAATATTTCAAGAACAACTCCAAGTTATTTCCCTCTTACCAGCTTCTCAGCATATCCTCCTCTCTGCTTCTCCTGTTTCTGTTGTAAACCCAGGACACAGGAACACCATCAGCTTGCAGCAGAGACGATTGTTTGAGCATTACAAAGACAACAGGGTAACCCAATTTGCAAGTAAGTTGAAGCACGTAACAGCTGACCTCTTCCCTGTGCCAACAAAATCAATAGCCAAAATCTCCCATCCTGAAACAACTGCAGCTTAGGAGTTTGACTACTGAACCTCACCCTGTGCAGCGCCTGGACGCGTATGTGTGCGGGGAGCACAAGGCGTGGAGCACAATGTGGTGGCTCTCCTAAGGCTATGAGCTGTCTTCAATGACAATAAAGCATGACCATGTATTTTCCCATCTCTCCAAACAGCTGAATATAAAACTCATTTGTAGACACGAATTAGGAAGCTGGACAAAATCTGTGCCACTTCCAGCAACAACTGAGAAACATATTTCTGGAAGATTCATTTCTTGCCTATACAAATGGTAAACATTTGATCTGAAAGCTGTCTTTTAGCCATCATCTCTTAGTGACCTTCCAATACCTGAAAGGGGTCTATAAGAAGGCTGGGGAAGAACTGTCCACAAGGGCATGCAAAGACAGGATGAGGGGTAATGGTTTTAAGCTTGAAAAGGGTAGATTTAGGTTGGACATCAGGAAAAAATTCTTTAATCTGAGGGTGGTGGATTACTGGAATAGGCTGCCTAGAGAGGTGGTTGAAGTCCCATCCCTGGAGCCATTCAAAGTCAGGCGTCACAGGGCTCTGGGCAAACTCTTCTAGTTAGAGACATCCCTGCTTGTTGTACAAAGGTTGAGCTAGGTGACCATTGGAGGTCCTTTTCAACCAAATACATTCAATGATTCTATGATCTTGTCAAGCCTTGTTGTGTTTCTCAGTATAGGTAAGGCTCCATGTGCTGAAGAGGTTTCTACCTTCACAAATCAGAGGTAAAAATCAAATGAATGATCCCCTATAACCAGAGCTTCATCACCTGAGCTGCACAGAGCTCCACTATCTTCCACATCAAAGCAAGGTCCACATACACACCAAATTGCTAGAAACCAGAAAAGAGTTCAGCATCAAATGGTAGCAGTGCATCACAGAGACAATATCGTCCTCTGAGGCAGCCTGCCAAGCAAACAGATTTGTACCTGAAGGAACTGCACGTAACTGAGGTTAAGGCTCAGTAGGATGATTTGAGTTACTGTGCTCTTAGGCATAAGAGAGGAAGCCATATTTCAGTATCTACTTTTCATTTTCAAACTTCATCATTTGGGGTGCAACAAATGGAGGTACCTTAAAGAAGTCCGGTTCGTAGAAGACTGAAGAACAGCATCTTCTGAAATCAGGTCCTTGATCACGGTTTCATTCTGGGTGCCCCTAAACTGAATAAACTACTCTATAAAGAACCATTTAGTTAAGCTGATTCAACAAATGCCTTAAAATAAGAAAAGATAATATTTGTGTGTTTAAATCTGGCACATGGGCACAACTCTTAGGAGCTGGTCCTATCTGCTAAATTTCTCTTCGTGGTAAAGTCAGTTACAGATTTTACCAGGTACAGTCCCTGTATCCGTAGTATCTGCCACAGAGCCATGAGATACAAAAGCTGAAGCCTCCTGAGCAATCTTTATAGGCATTGCAGCCATTTGAGAATCTTGCTGCTCTTTAGATGACCTGGGAAACTGGGAAACACGTAAAGTGGGCAGAGTGGGGCGTAACAGCTACAGCTGTTCTACCTCATTGGGTAGAAAAGCGGGGGAAATCCAGGCAATAAAAATATGAACACGTCTGTATACACAGACATATAACAAATGGAGCAACACTAATTACAGGCAAGATCTTGGGCTTTGCTGCTCAAAAAGGACGAGAAGAAAGGAAGGAGAAGGAATGGCGATGGTGGCCTCTCCACACATGAAGCAACTGATGGATCAGATAGACGTGTCTCTCTGTTCTACAAGCATATGTAGCAGATACACTTGTCAGAACATGATAGGTCCAGTTAGTCATTGATCAGGCTGACAACTGCATCAGTTTGTCCCTCGCTTGGGTAGCTCCAAGGAGTAATCAAAGCTGCTGTCAACTAGAAGCCATCACTTAAATTCGGGGATCAAGCGCATCCTCTTTCAGCAGTTCACAGGCACCCTGTTCAGTGCCTGTTTGCACACGAGATGATATTTTTCTCAGCTGAAGATTTTCCAAGATCTACACTTCTGCTTACCCATCTGCCTGTATGAGATAATTCTTGGACATCTTTTGTTCTCCTTATTCCTAATGCACTCCTTGCTTGCTTAGTTAAGTTGAGGAATAACTTGATCTATTCTGCTCTCAAAAAGGAATAGCCTCTGAGGATGGGAAATATCCTTTTAATAGAGAAAAATGACAAAGGTGTAACTTCACATACATACTGCTGGCATCAGATTTAGGAGGTAATGTCTCACCTTTACAGAATCAGTTTTAGTGGACAGTATCTTTGTGTCCCATCAATCTCTTTTCCACTAAAGGCTGGACTACCAAGAGAAGTCACCAAAAGTTCATTCCTGGTGCTGGGAAGTGGACTTTCCAACCAGTGGCTAACACAGTTTAGACTGAGGACTGGAACAGCATGTAAGAATGCACTACTCACTCTCAGCACTTTTAAGATGCCAAGACAGTCAGTGCAATACCACAAACACAGGGGGCCAACAGGAAGGGTTTACACAAATTTGAGCTTCAAGTCTATGAATTTTGTTTCTCATCTTTGAACAGAGTATTTTAGTAAGCAAGCGGAGGAAGTGTGGGATGGAAGAGCAGACAGTGAGGTGGGTTAGTAACTGGTTGCAAGATAGAGTTCAGAGGGTGGTGATCAATGGTGCCAGCTCCAGCTGGAGAGCTGTGACTAGTGGTGT
>JAOXOE010029434.1:0-14450 GCA_028565055.1 Phoeniculus purpureus
CGTTCAGAGGGCTGCACTTACAGAATAAAAACAGGACACCACATCATCTCTCTGCAGCAGAGTGGGGCGCTCTGCCAGCTGATGGAGGCCAGAGCAAAGGGTTGGGGGAATAGCCCAGAAACCACTGGGTCTGTGCCAGGGAGTCCATCACTGTTTGCTGTTGGCTGCAAGGGCAGCAGATTGTAGCATCTTCTAAATATTTACAGCATCATCTTCCAGCCTCCTGTATGAGATCAATTTTTGCAATTTACAGAAGTGGTTTAAAAAAAACCCAACACAACAAAGCAACAACAGCAACAAAAAAGGGAGCCCAGGCAGCTGGTCTCCCTGTACAGCCAGTGGACGAGAAGTGATGCCAAGAGAGAGGCTCTGACTTGCTTAGAACTGATGCCTGGAGACAACTGATCCTCCCCACTGAGGTTAAAGGTAACAGCATCTTCCCAGGGCCATTATTAATGATGCCCAGGTGAATTGCTCAGAATTAGAAAGAGTGTTGATAGCCAGAACTGAGACTGCAGCCTGTGTCTCATTTACACCTGATGCTGCAACCAGTCCATCATTCCCTTATGCAGAGCTCGGGTGCTAATATCTGGCCCAGTCTGGAGTCTGTTATAGTCTCCTCCTATAGTTTAGAAAGGACAGTCTCCTAATATAGTTTAGAAAGGATCTTGGTCGTGAATGTTACCCTCAAAGTTGTTGGGGTGTGTAAGTGCAGACTCTGTCCCAAGAACAGAATCTAATCTGACTTTAAGTGCATCCAAGCTATGACCCCAGAGAGTGAAATGAGAATGGTTAGACTGATGCTTGAAGGCACCACAAGACATTGTTCAGTAGGAATCAAGGGTGTACAATTTGTGGTGTTTTTAATATCAAACCAGTATTTGCCCTGAAAGACCTTGTTCTTCTCCTTCCTAGATTCCAGGTGCTCTAAAGACTCTTCATAGAATCTTACTTAGAAGAAAATTAGCTGAAAAGTAAAATAACTGAATTAGTTCTGTTCTCACTCAAACCAGAAGAATGAACTCAAACTCAGAATCTTAGTTAGAATCACAGAATCATTAGAGATTGGAAGGGATCCCGAAAGATCATCTAGTCCAGTGTATCACTGAATCATTTGGGCTGGAAGAGACCTTTAAACACATCAGTTCCAACTGTTACAACAGCACTTCCAGGTCGCCACTAAATCCTGTCACAGTACCACATCTACTCATCATTAAATCCCTCCAGGCATGAGGACCCCACCACTGCCCTGGGCAGCCAGGGCTTGACAACCCTTTCAGTGCACATTCCTTCTGAGGTCTACCCACTTCCACCTGCAGCAGAGAGCTGTTCTCTTGCATCTTATCAAAGGCTCTCTGCTTCTTGTCCAGGGCAGCACAAGCAGCACTGGCCCAGAAATCATTCACCGGACACAAGTTTTCTTTACACTTCACTTCTCTGTATGCCCTGCCAGCTAGTCACAGTTAAATTGGCAGCCACTCTAATGATTGGCAGAGTTTCTCTTGGTCACCCTGAATGGATGATTAAAATGTTTACAAGGCTTTCTTTCCTTGCCATTAGGAATTTAACAAGATCACCCAGTTCCCATCAGTGTGATAGTCTCCCTTGCTCCTGCGGTTATAATGATGCTACTGCGGAGCAAATGTTTTCCACTTCAGATGTTCATTGTGCAGATGTGGTGTTAGCAATTGCCTGGGTTGATTAGTGTGACTCTTTTTATTTCAAAGACGATTCGGTTACAAACAAGATGCTATTCAAGACTGTTTCAGACTGTGTTTAACTGTTTGTCCTGAAAGGAAAGAAGAAAGGTAGATTTTTTCTTTCCTAGGAGCTTTTAATCACAAATACTCTACATATCCTTATGATCTGAACACGCGTTCAGCTACCATGGTGACAAGCACACCGCAGGAACCACAGAAGAAAGAACAGCATCGTTAAAGAAAGTGATGGTGAAACGGATATTCTTTTTCCAGCCCAGTAATGTGATGCCGTGTGTGGGATTTTCGGCTCTCGAGACCTGTTCTAAAGCCGACTGCAGTCGCTGGCAGATACCCAAGGACTTCAGTGGATTTGGAGCAGCCTTTGTGCCTATTTTAAGTAACATTTTTATTCAAATGTGCCACAGTTGAACTACTATTCACGCTCTTACACTAACACCAGCGCGAGGAGAAATCCTGATTTAATGAAGGAGCATTGGTTGCTGGTGTTCAAACTCCATTTGTTTAGATCTGCTTTGAGTGTGGCAGTTAATAACTGGTGACCAACCCACTGGTACTGCAACACTGCGAAGTTCAAAGCAGGATATCATTATCCTTAAAAAGAAGATGAATAACTTGCCTTACAATAAAATTGGGGGGCTTTTGCTTGAGCTGGAACTCTTGTTTCTGGAAATCAGCTAATGAGCTTAGGAGAAGCATGCTGTGTGCTCCTAGGAATTAGCTGCGCCTCTCATCTGAGTTTTCTCTTGCTGTGATAAGTCTCAGCCTTGCTTCTCATGGCCACACAGATGACTTGATGTTTAATAGAGAGGTCTTAAAATATTAAGAAATTAAAGACCTGTCCAAAGCCAATCTGACTTAACAGAAAGACTCCTGGGGCTTCCAGTACCAGGTCTTAGATCTTGCTGGTCAGACTGATGCTGGATGCACTCTTGAATGGCCGAATTTCTTGTCTTCTCAAGATCAACAGTGAGGTCCTCCACTTTGTTCTGCAGCCTCTGCTTAGTTTTCTCCGTGTTGGCAACCCAGGTTTGGACTGACTGACGTCACCTTTGCTTCTTGGAGCCTCACAGCCAACTTTATCCTGAGGGAAGGAGGTTGGAAATATCATGGTGGGTAGTTCATGGAGGAAGGAGTGGTAGGAATCAGCAGCCCTCAACTCCTAGAGCACCATCACTCTTTTAATGAGTGAAAGGTGACTCCCTGGCAGCATTCTCAGAAAATGGACTGTACAATCATTACTACAGACGGCTGCCTGTGACTTAGAGACCAGTTTCTAAGGAGTTTAATTAATCTGGTTTTGTTCTTGCTTTATTCTTAGGAAGTGCTAGTGGTTTCACAGGGCTGCTGGAAGAGTAAAGTCCTTGTTGGAATAAAGAAAAGCTGTCCAAGTTCAAGCCTTGATCAGGATCACTGTTGGTCTTCTGTTGTCAGTGTACAAGTGTTAGGTCTCAATAGCCTCTGTTTATTATTTTCTTTCTCTGGGCTGAAGCACTTTGCTCCCCAAACAGATCACATCCATAAGCTGTGACTCAGCAGCCAAACTGAATAATGCTCCCTGAAGTGCTCCCTTGGTCTTGTCCAGCTCTTTTGTTCTTACAGGGGCATCAGACCTGTATTTAATCTTCCAGATTGTGACCTCAGTACTGAGTTGAGAGACCAGTCACTGCAACTACTCTTCTACTGGCTCCAAATCACACTTGGTGTTGGCCAGGCTCGCTGCAGCAGCAGTGCAGGACTAGAGACTAGTGCTGCCATCCCTACGTGTCTGTCCTATGGGCAGTATGAATGCGCTGCCCTCACTTCTTGGAGCTGAGGTGCTTCACCTGAACAGCTCAACTCTGCACCAGTGAGAAATATCTCAGGCTTCAAAGTATCTTCCTGATCAGGAGCCAAGTTTCTGCTCTCCGTACCTGGTTTTTTTTGCTGTACTGCAGTGAATTGAATCGAGCTCACATAACTGAAAACAGAACTTGGCCTGTCATCGTCACTGTTTTCTCTCAAACACTGTCTCGAAAGCATTGTGACAGTAAACCCATTTGGTGGTTGTTCTGAACACAGAGACAATTCCTGCCAGACTTCTGATGTACAGGTGCAGCGCTAGAATTGCTCTTTGGAGATAAGCAGAAATTTCCCAGACAGATGTGTCAGGCAGAGACCTGCAGTACTGGTATGTTCTGAGCCCAGCTGGTGTGTGCTGTGAAAATAAACCTCCCTACGATCCATTGAACGGGCAGTGGACTGAGAAGCAGGAGGTGTGTGTTCTGCTCTTTGTCGCGGAGCCATGGGAGGGTCTGTACCTCATTTTCATATCCACCCAAGGCTCACTCCCCCCACGCCACGGCCAAGATCAGCTGGTAACAAGCCCAGAGATTAATTTGGATGAGAAAGTTTTCCTTTGTGAGAGCTAACACAAAAGGTTTGTTCTTGTGAAATGGACAGCATGCAAAACAGCAGACACTGCATGTCCCACAACAGCAGCAGCCTCTGCAGGCTGTTGGTTGTTCCCCAGTACCTTGGACTCTTCGTCCAGCTGCCTCTGGAAGTCATCTGCTTGTGAGGTGAGAGGTATCTTCGTGTGGACAACATGGATAAGCCTGCTCTGAACTTCCTCGTACTCCAGGCTTATAGCTGTTCATATTTGGCTATGGGAAAAGTGTATAAAGAAGCAGAAGAGGAACAAATTCAGCCTGGCTGGAGAGGGAGAAGGCTAGAAGGACTGAGCAGATCTGCTAAAGGAGACAGGGCAGAGCTGCCAGAGCTGGATTAAAAGTAAGGGAAGAGGAGGTTCAGAGGGAGGTAACATTTCACAAAGCTGTCAAGGAATTTACCTTGGAGCCTGATGACATTAATTTCAGCCTGGCTTTTCTCCACCTCAGCCAGCTGGGCATTGGCTTCAGACAGGTTATCTTTCAGCTTGTGAACACAAGCATCTGAGTTCAGCTCTAAGAGACCAGTCATTCCCAGAACGCTGAGTAAGGCATGAAGGGCCAAAATATCCTCCCTCACTGGTATTTGTTCCAGTTGGATGTAATTACAATGGATGACTGTAGGAGTAGGGTAGTGCAGAGTATCCTGATCTCTAGTCAGGGGGATGCCCACTCTGTTGCCCAGGACAAGCAGAGTTCAGCACTGTCTGCAAACAGCTGCTTTCTGCTATCAGTTAGTGGTTTGTTGAGGAATTCTTTGCTGCCCTCTCATCTTGGATTTCTGCAGAGACTCCATCTCTGCTTTTGGAGCCTGTTTGTCCTGCTCCATCTCCACCTTTTACTCTGGGGCTTCTCCATGAGATCTGCAATCTCAGCCATGGCAACCACGTGCTTCTTGCTCAGGGTAAAGCCTGTGGCCTTGCTTCAGTGGCCCAGCTTCCCTCTTGCAATTCTGTCAGAGCTGAGATGGGGCCAAGTACATGTTGTCCATTGGGATTTGGCAGCCCTGGCATCTCTGTAGGGCCTTCAGAGATCCTTTATAAGAAAGGCTTTTGGAAACCTGTTATTTAGCTTTAGTAGTCCCTTCATTTGGAACGAATCCCATCTTCTTTTCTTCCAGAAAGATGAACCATCGCTTGGTCTCCTTGCTGAAGTTCAGAATAATTCCATTAAAATAAAACCTTTTGGGGACTAAATTATCTTCAGGCTTTATCACCGTTGATGAATCTGATCATATATTTAACACATCCAGGCAATTTACATTAGAGTTATTAGAGCAGATCCATCCATCGCTGTAACAAATGGCTGGAGTGATTTGAGAGCCAAAGCACTGGACAGAGAAAGACCCATTTTTCCCAACCTGCTGCTCTCTTGCTCTGTGGAGGAACTAAACCCATCAGTAAATGGCTTCTTCCAAGCTTTCTGTGAAAAAAGAATCACAGAATCATTCAGGTTGGAAAAGAGCCTTGAAATCACCAAGTCCAACCATCAGCCCTACTCTACAAGTTCACCCCTAAACCAGATCCCCCAACACTACATCTAAGTGTCTTCTAAACTCATCCAGGGATGGGGACTCAACCACAACCCTTGGCAGCCCATTCCAGTGCCTGACCACTCTTTCCATGAAGACTTTTTGTCCTGATGTCCAATTTAACCCTCTTCTGTTGGAGCTTGAAGCTCTTCCCTCTGGTTCTGTCGCTAATTACCTGTGAGAAGAGACCAGCACCAACATCTCTACAATGTACTTTCAGATAGTTGTAGAGGAGTGTGAGGAATTTTTAACAGTGAGTCTGCATGGCTAAAACTAGAGTTCTAGATTATTGTCCTCCTTATTGCTCTTTCATGAGGAATTTTCGTTTTTAATTAGTGGCTTAATGTCGTCACATCTTTTCAGAGGTGTAATCACTCCCCTGAGGAGTTTTTCCTCTTTAGATGCTGGTCCCTGCATTCTTACAACATGCTCAGCTTCCAGATCTTCTGCCAACTCATCAAGATATGGGCCTGGAGATGTGCACACCAGCACTGTGGTATCTGTGAGCATGGAAATGCAAATAAGAATCTTAATTTCTTCACTCCCTTCCCTTTAAACCTCTCAGCTTCACTGGATTTTCTTTCCTGGGAGAGATCTCCAGCTGGGAATCCTGAGCCAAGGAAGCAGGAAAGACCTGGCTGGGGTGTCTCAGCAGACAACTGATGTTATCTGCAGGTGGTTAACTTCCTGTATCCTGCTGGAATTTGGCCTTCAGGAATATAATCAGGCTGATTTGGTTACTTGAGGGAAGTAGAGGCTTGTTCATAGAAGGAGCTGCAGTCTACTCTTGTGGCTTTGAGAAATGCTGAGTATTTAGTTAAGTGTTTGGGCACTGAAATACGTTGGATGACAGAACTATTTGAGTTCCAAATGGTAGTGCTGTGCATCCTGCAAGTGTGGCCTCATTTCTGGTTTTATTTATTACCTTTCCTTCCCTGTGGGAGGGACAGTGCCTTTGCAGGAGCCTTTGGCACTAATGTGGATGGAAGGTCTATCAGCTGACTTTGCAGGCTGCCTGCAAGAAGAGAAGGTCCCTGCAGCCCATTCTCTTTCTTCTGGCATGGCAGGAGGTCTGCAGTGAGCCTACAGCTCGCAGACGTTAAAGAAAGTGAAGCTGAGAGCAAGTGGATGCTATACAAGACAAGATGGATCTCAAAGATGGAGCCTTAGGTCATGGGCTGGACTCAGCGATCTTAGAAGTCTTTTCCAGCCTCAGTAATTCTGTGATCACCTGTTGGTTCACTGGAAGCTAAAAAGGAAAATGTTTCCAAGCCAAAGGGTTTCACAAGCTCAGAGGAGTCAGAAAATGAAATGTAATTACTAGATCTCAGCTGGTTCTGTTATTTAAGTTCAATCTTTGTTGACAGCAGGTGGAGATCTAGTGTCTTGTCTCCTTAGTGGGTAGGTACTGGCAGGGCACTGGAGTCCCTTTTTCCCTACCCCCTCATTAACTTCTCTGCAAGTGAAGACACGAGCACCCCAGGAAGCCAAGTCGTGTGTTTGCAGTTCTGAAGGACTGACACCAGCACTTCATTTTACTTCTGTCACTGAAGCTCCCAGTGGCCTTGCTCTGAAGCAGGAGGATCTTGTACTCCCTGTGGACCGCTGTGTTAGGATTCGAATTGGCAAAGCAGGCCAGTATTTATCACCGATTGTGCGCAGTGCCGTGGCTCTTTAACGAGGCAAATTAGCGGTTTGGGTAGTGTGGAGTTGGGTATTTGTATCCTGGGAAGTTAATTTCTAGGGGGAGGTTTGTCAGAGAAGTGCTGGCAGACCCATCGCTTGAGGTAGTCAATAGTGATGCTGAAATGAAATTCTAATTTGTGATAATAGTTTGCATTTCTCAAACAGGTTTTTTTTATCTGAGGATCATAGGGCCTTACATAAACATGAATTATTTAAGCCTTATAACTTCCCAGTGATTATACACACGTTATATGTGGGTGAGTGGGGAAGATGGGTTACAAATATCAGACAATGAGTCAGAGAAAGACTTAGAAAACAAAATCTTTTCTTTCTGATTCCGCTTGTTTGAACTACTGAGCTGAACTTCTGCTTGTCGTCAGGTTAATACTGGTGAGATCAGGGTATGGCTGAGGATTTTCCCGGTGACTTTGGGATTGAGTGACTTTTCAGGTGGGGCTAACCCTCTCAGAGCTGTGATGTAGCACAACTGCACCCAGGAGGATCCTGTACCCTGGGAAATTCTGTTACGATTGACGCTTCCTTAGAACGTCTTCCAAGTTTGGCTCATTTCATGGAATCTAGCCTTGAGCTCTGTGGTGAGGGTTGGACTTGATGATCTATTAGGTCCCTTCCAACCCTGGTAATACTGTGATACTGTGATACTGTGTAATCATAGAGTCAAAGAATGTGTTGGGTTGGAAGGGACCCCCAAAGGTCATCTAGTCCAACCCCCCGACACCAAGCAGGGCCAGCACTCACCAGAACAGATTTGCCAGAGCCCCATCCAGCCTGACCTTGAATGGCTCCAGCGATGGGGCCTCCACCCCATCTCTCTGGGCAGCCTGGTCCAGGGATCCCCTATGCTCAGATTCAAGACCTTTTTCCTCCTCTCCAGCCCTTCCTCTCCCTTTTTCTAGCTTCAAACCATGACCCCTGGTCCTATCATTCCCTGCCCTTGAGAACAGTCTTCCCCAGCCTTCTGACAGCCCCTTTCAAGAGTTGGAAGGTTGCTATAAGGTCCCTCCGGAGCCTTCTCCTCTTCAGGCTGAACAGCCCCATCTCTCCTTCAGAGACAGCAGCCCTCTGAGCATTTTTGTGGCCTCCTCTGGACCTGCTCCAACAAGTCACCATCTTTCTTGTACTGGGGGCTCCACCTTGCCATGAATCTTCTTTTCTCCAGTTGAATGAAAAAGTAACTGCCCTGCCCTGGCAACAGACAGAAACCCCAAAGAACAGCCTGATCTGAGGTGCTTCTTGAAAGCAGTATGTGCTTCATGGGTTCATTTTCAACAGGACCACAGGAGCTGGGTCCAGCCTTATCTCATGGAAGAATCTTCCTCACTCTCAGCAGTTCACAAAGCTCCTCTGGGCAGTGGCACAGGCTGGCAGCACTTCACCATGCTGCCCCACGTTAATACCTAGACAAACACAGCTCCTTTCCTGTTTGTGCAGCACACTGTGGTCTCCCAGTATTCAAACAAGCAGACAATGTTGGGTTTTTTTCACTTTCCCCAGTCTGGGAGAAGGAGAATGGGAGTAAAAACAAATGGAGCAGTGTTTCTGCCTGATGAACTTCCCCCAAACCCTTCTTCTCTTTTTGGAGACTGAGTCATTCTGAGCAGAGAGACCTGAAGTCAGAGTTTGAACTCCGCGATCTAATACCTGCAGACAGGAAAGGGAACTTCACACAGGTTTTGTGGATCACACAAGCTGTTAGCGGTGTCAGGACAAAGTGTCATTGGAAACTTATATTTCTTTAGAAGGAACCTGAGATTCAGTTAATAAATTCTGAGACATATGAGGTATCTGTGAGTTTAACATCCTGTGGATGTTAACACTGACTTCAGAAGAAGCAGCAGCCAGCCACATGGCTGCTACAGTACAGATCTACAACTTCTCCAATTACATTCAATAAAAACCAGTTCAGGTGCAGGAGAGGGAGAAATATTCCCCAAGGTTAGGTGGAAAGGAGTTGCATGGCTGTGGAGGGAGGAATTTTATAAGTAGAGGCTTACCAGCATTGCCATGAAAAAGTGGTTATAATTAATAAAGAATGTAGAGGAGATGCAGATGTCTTCATGTAGAGGGATCCCTAGAAATTGCGGTGAAATTACTATTACTGTGGGGTGGAAGGGTGAAGTGTGGAATTAAATCCATCCTGAGTTATATGAGATGCTGTAAGACAATATAAGAAACTGTGGGGGAGATCAGCTGAGTGAATCTGAGCATCCCAAGGAGTGCTCTGACTGGAGGAGCTGGAATGGTTGTCGAGGTTTATTTCCCTGAAGAAATAAAGGCAGAAGAAAACCTCTCTGTCATGCTTCATACCTGCCTTTCCTATCTGGTTTCAGCCAAGGTAGTCTCCAGCCCTTCTAAATCACATTTCAAATGGCTGAGCTAATCCTGCAGCAGCTACTTGCTGGCACATCAGCTCCTTCCTATCCAAGGTCTGGTTCAGTAGGTCCATCTTTGATTTCATCTTTTGGGACAGAGACTCCTCAGCATCCAAAAAGTTTGCTTGTTTCTAGTGAAGGGTTTAAAGATGGGTTTAAATGGTTTTTTGCTGTAGATCACACTGAGCATCAGTAGTTGACCAGCAAGAGAACTTGGGACCTGTGACAACAGCTCCTTTGCTTTTGCTGCGAGACCTTCCCTTCTCTTCTGCTATTCTAAGGGCTTTATTGAAGACGCAGCCAGGCTGTCTGTGAATCTCATGCATCATCCCCATATGCTCTTTATTCATTCCTTACTCTGAAAAGGAGCCTCTTATGAGTCACTTGAGAAAGCCCATGCCCTACCTAAGTGAATACTAAACCTTTAACCATCCTCTCGTGATAATGCCCAGCCTGGCTGGGGAGGGAGGTCATTCTGCTTCTGGCCGAGGGTGGCTGGCTGCTCCTCTGCTCTTCTGAGTGTCCTGTGAGCTCCTGAGTCTTTGACATGATGCTTCTCACCTCCAGTTCCTTCAGTTAGGTTTCCTCCTCCTGTTGGGTTGCACTCAGCAAGGGCTTCTCCTGAAGCAAGGAGTTGAAGCAAGGAGTTAAAGCAAGGAGGATCCCGTAACAAACCTTTTCTATTATAATGGTCCCTGAAAGCCCCGAGGTGGTCCCTTTATTATCAGATCGAAGTAGTTTTTGCATACCAGTGGGAGGCCTGGTGTTTCCTGAAATGCCAGTTTAGTGCAGAGGGTTTAATATCTCTAGTGTGAGTAGTACAACACCCAAACTAAGTTGTTACGGTGCGGATCCGTATGCCAGCACAGAAATCAGGACTATGTTCCAGATTCTGAGCTGATCTCAATGCAGGATGATTCTTACAACGTTCTAGATTCATTCCAGTCCAAATGGGACCGAAACCCTTTGAAAGCTCCTTCTTTCTGAGGCTGTGGAAGTTCATTTGCCTTGCCCTCGAGTGCGTCCCTAGGTCAAAAGGCAGATTTGGTTTCACGTGTAGAAAATCTGCTTTATACAAGTTTTGTTTTGCTTAAGCTTCTGTATCTTGGTTGAAACTTTCCTCTCTTACCAGAAAACCAACTGAATTACCCATGCTGGCTCTCAGTGAAGCTGGAACTGCCCCTTCACACAGACTCCGTGGTCCTGCTCAGGAGAAATGAGCCAGGCAGCTTTGTTTCAGCTTTTAAATCTTAATGAGAAGTGAAATCCTGTATTCCCATGCTCATAACCTCAGCACTCCTCTCTATGCTGTCTTGAGAAGTGGGAAATCCAGGTCTTGAGTTTCTCTTTCTCCTCCCTGGAGGTAGCAGGCTTAGATTCAGATTTCAGGGCTTTCTCCGTTTATTAACTTTTCTGGCATTGATTTGGAAAGGAATCATTCCGGCCCCTTGCCCTGTTAATAATTAACAAGGAAGTCACCAGCTTCCTCTGTGTCTTTACTTAAGTGAGCATGGCTGTTATTTTCTCTCCCAGCCCTTATCTTCCCTGCCCAGACATCCCAAGATTCTCAGTGCCTGTAATCACCAGTTTAATTCTGCAGAACAGGACAACATCCAAGTATTTTCTTATCCTAATGTACAATTTCCAACCTCCCCAGAACAAAAAAATGACTATGGAAACTTGTGGACTCCGCTCTGCATTGCCACCAGGCTCAGCCCAGAGCAAGCAGAATGTGTGGGACTTCGAAACAATACTGTTTCTGAGTGATGTGTGCAGGGAGTCTCAGAGTGCTCACTCTCAGTGATACCCAGCAGAACACACCAGGCACAGAATCACAGGACGTTAGGGATTGGAAGGGACCTCAAAAGATCATCCAGTCCAATCCCCCTGCCACAGCAAGATCACGTACATGAAGTCACACAGGAACATATCCAGGTGGGTTTTAAATGTCGCCAGAGAAGAAGACTCCACAACCCCCCTGGGCAGCCCCTTTCAGTGCTCTGTCACCCTCACTGGGAAGAAGTTCCTTCTCATATTCATGTGGGACCTCCTATGTTCCAGCTCACACCCATTGCCCCTTGTCCTATCTTTGGGTGCCCCTGAGCAGAGCCTGGCTCCATCCTCCTGACACCCACCCTTTCCATACTTATCAACATTGCTAGGGTCACCCCTCAGTCTCCTTTTCTCCCAGCTCCAGAGCCCCAGCTCCCTCAGCCTTTCCTCACCAGGGAGATGCTCCCCTCCCTTAATCATCTCAGTGGTTCTGCGCTGGACTCTCTTCAGCAGCTCTGTGTCCTTCTGGAACTGAGTGGCCCAGAACTGGATACAACATTCCAGATGCAGTCTCACCAGTCAGGATGGTCTAGATGATCCTGCTGTGGCAGGGAGATTGGACTAGATGATCTTTCAAGGTCCCTTCCGATCCCTTATCATTCTATGATGTAGTTGCAGTCAAATGGGGTAGCTCTTGATGCCCCCCAGTTTTTTGGTGTACAAGAAGCATCACAGTAGTCTGCTGACACAGAAAAGAGAAAAACAGAATTTAATTTTAAGAATGCTACTGTGGATGTAGAAATTGAAGACTTTGAGCACTAGAAGAAAGAAATACTGCTGGAAATATGCAAATAAAAACATAGAGATAAACCAGAAGCTAATTGAAAGGGTGCTTTTAGTCTCCTGTCTTTCCTTTCCTCTACCTTGCAGCCACAGATACTGAAGGCAGTGACAGAAAAAGTGCAAAGATCAAAGCCAGAACCCAGTTGCTCGTAAATGTACATATGGTGCTTGAGTTCCAGGAGACTCCCAGCGTTACTGTGACTTAGGGATTCTTCTCAGGGTTAATGCTCAATACTAAATCACAGACATCCTTCAGCTGTTGGTCTTTGGAGGTCAGGGAGCTGCCCACCAGTGGCTGCAATATTGTTCTACTGCATTGTAACATGGTCATGATGGTGACCAGAGATTCATCTCTCACATCATCCAGCATCCCAGCACAGAAAAATACAGTGGAAGACAGGAGACTATTAGAACCTGGAGTTCTGTCTGAAAGGACATTGTAGAGATGATGGTGCTGGTCTCTTCTCACAGGTAATTAGTGACAGAACCAGAGGGAAAGATTTCAAGCTTCCTTCAACAGGGGAAGTTTAGATTGGACATCAAGAAGAAATTCTTCACAGAGAGAGTGGTCAGGCACTGGGCTACCCAGGGTGGTGGTTGAGTCCCCATCCCTGGATGTGTTTAAAAGACACTTGGATGTAGTGTTGGGGGATCTGGTTTAGGGGTGAACTTGTAGAGTAGGATTGGTGGCTGGACTCGATGATCCCAAGGGTCTTTTCTAACCTGACTGATTCTGTGATTCTAGGTCACTTTTAGCACGATCAAACTCTGGATGTGCCATGTATTAGCACTTAAAAATGAAGGTGTTTTACTTACTTGGTCATTTCACTGTTGTGATCCTGTCTGGGTCTCTGCTTACATTTACAAAAAGGATCATTTTTGGAGAAGTTATGAGAATGGAAGACAAATATTTAGGAAGGTAATTCCACTCACCTTTAGCATGGATTTGCTGGGAGTTCTTTAGCCTTTTGTGCCCGAGGTGTTTAGCTAACATCAGGATTATTATAAAAGAAAAACCTGGTTTGGGGTTGACAGTGAAGAAATAGTAGCAAGCTCTTGGCTTTAAAAGTAAGATTGGGGCAATGTCTGCCCTGCTGCAACCTCCATCTGGGTAGAACAGGCTGGGTGAGTGATGAACATTGTGCAATTATTATAAAAGTTGGGAAAAGCAGACTGTAGGTTCTTGCAAAGAACAGAATGCTCCCTTCTTGTGTAGCTGTTACAACAGCTACTTCCACTGTGTTATGACATGAATGTATGTGTAAAATTAATGCTATGTGCTGTGGCTAATATTAGACAGCTACTACAGTCTCTCTTCAGGCTTAGATTGGATAAAGGATCACTCAGTAAGATTTTTGCCTGACTAAGGAGTAGCAAAGAGCAAGTGAGATTTATCGCGTAGCTGAAGGTGCACATCGTTTGCGCTGTATTAACTGCGCTCTCTGATTAAAAGTCAGTTTGGGGAGTACGAGAGAACAGCCTATGCATGAGGAAGTGCGTTGCTGTAGAAACTCTGCAGTTCTATCTACACCAAAGGCACGCTGAGTCACAACTGCCATCAGTTTATTTAGCTCAATTTGGTAGGAGTAAACAGCACCCTGTTATATCCAGTCCTTCACTCCTTTTCCCCCAGGTCACTAGAGCCAAGCAGCAGCTCTGATGCCTTCTCATTGTTCCCAAACCCTGGAGGGATTGTGCTGGGATTCAAGGATAATGATAGAGAGCTACAGTTAGCGGCAGTGCAGAAAGGCTAATCGCTGCTTAAGGTTTTCTCTGGTTTAGTTTCCTAGTGCCATGGGCATGGCACTGAAATGCAGGGGGGGAGGAAGGTTGTGCAGTCTCCTTCTCTGGAGGTGTTTAAAACCTGCCTGGATATGTTCCTGTGCAACTTGATCTAGGGGATCCTGCTGTGTCAGGGGGATGGACTGGATGATCTTTTGAGGTCCCTTCCAATCCCTAATGTTCTGTGATTCTGTGATGAAGCCTGTGGACATTTCTACCAGAATCACAGAATCACAGAATCATCATGGCTGGAAAGGACCTCCAGGGTCATCGAGTCCAACCTTTATCCTAGTAT
>JAOXOE010029435.1:0-14448 GCA_028565055.1 Phoeniculus purpureus
AGCAGGATCCCCTAGATCCAGTCATTAGGGGTTGGAAGGGACCTCCAAAGATCACCCAGTCCAATCCCCCTGCCACACCTGTATTGTTTTCTACAAGTTCTAAGCACCTACAACAGAAGCTTTATAGAATCAGTGACCACAGGGTCATCCAGTTCCAGCCCCCCACTGAAATTAATCTCAACGTGAGCCATTCCTTAACCAAACTAGGTGGGTTTTTGTAAAGTCAAAATGCACTTTAAGTCCCTCGTTTCAGCTCTTATTTGTTTTCCTTTCAGTACTAGAGAACATGAAGAAAGCACTACGCCTCATTCAGACAGAGCTGTAACCAGCAACAGGAGCACAGCCTCTGCGAGGTGAAGCTGCACCAGGAAGCCTAGCATTTCATAATACTCAAGTTAACCTCTCTGTCTCTACCAAGCACATGTGGGGTATCAGGTTTTGGAAGAAGTTCATGTGTATAATTTGAAGAACAGATATAGAGAGATGACTGCTTCCACCTGGAAAACAAGAGGAGACATTAAACATCGCAATTAGCTACTGGGATGACTGGAAGTGATAATCTAAGGTGCAGCAACCTTGAGCTGAATTCAGCAATGACTCTGATAAGTCAGCTATGGCTTCTGATCAAGAGTCACAACAAATGGGGGGGTTATGTCTGTTTGCAGTTTGTTATAGAAGTTATTAGCCGCAGCTCAGCTCTTCCTTTTTATTGCAAGAAGCTCATAAGTCACTAGGGTGACTTGTGCAACACTAGGGTGACTCTAGGTCCTTATTTCCCATCAAAGGAAAAGAAAACTTGAGAGCAAACCAGACAGGAAAGTTCTTCCTGCAGGTTTTTGAATAGCTTGCATAGAGAAATGCAGTGGTCTAGGCTTAGCTTTGTTCTGCCTCGCTCTTGACCTATCATCGTTCCGATAGCCGATGCCTCAGTCTTGACCTATCCTCATTCCGATAGCCGATGCCTCATTCTTGACCTATCATCATTCCAATAGCCAATGCCTCGCTCTTGACCTATCATCATTCCAATAGCCAATGCCTCATTCTTGACCTCTCATCATTCCCATAGCTGATGCCTCGCTCTTGACCTATCATCATTCCAATAGCCAATGCCTCATTCTTGACCTCTCATCATTCCAATAGCCAATGCCTCGCTCTTGACCTCTCATCATTCCAATAGCCAATGCCTCATTCTTGACCTATCATCATTCCCATAGCCGATGCCTCGCTCTTGACCTATCCTCATTCTGATAGCTGAAAACAGAAGAGACACTTTTAAACCGAGCTTGTGGTCCCAGTGAGGTGATAATCATCAAATACCAACTACAGGACTTGCTCTCAGAAAAACACAGTGAAGCAAGAGCGAGGAGCATGGAGATCCCCCCAGAACCTTTCACCTGAGGTCAAGCCATGCTTCTAAAGCCTGGTGTGGGAAAATCACTAGGCTTGTAAATATAAATGGTATCTGAGTCACGTGAAGGTCATCCCGTGCGATTCCTCTCCTTTCTCTGCAGCATCTCAAGCCAGACATCACGGTGGCAGCTTAGTGGGAGGATCCATACGTACAAAGTCTTCAAAAAACCTTCCCACCATCGGCGTGTGCAAGGGCAGACATCCATTTAGAGTAAAAAGCTAAAATTGGTTGAAATAATCAGTTAACTCAAAAAACTGCTCTTTTTTTGAGCAAGCCAGAGAACTATTTGTCTGCAGTACAAGCACACGTGTCATTTGTTGGGCTACCTGCCACCTGCTTGTGCTGTGCCCTGTGTACACACATCAAAGACAAAGGAAGGAATCATTGCAGGACAGCTTCGCTGATTTCTAATACCTAGAATCAATTTGTCATCAATGACTTGTATTTCACCTGTATCTTTCTAATTCTGAAATATTTTGATAGAAGAGTGGACTACAGCAGAGTAGAGATGAACGATCCGTACCCCAAGACAAAAACCCCACTGTATTTGCCATTACAACATCATATACATCATGTAAATAGATATAATCATCTAAATCTTACTAATAATCATTTCATCATCCTATATCATCATATAAGTGATTCTTCAACCCATGGGAAAAACACTATAAACAAAATTAAACTGTTACCACATCCCTTCGAGTTGTGTTTGGCTCTACTCACCTATGGCCGTGTCTATCCCCAGCTTGGCAACATTACCCAGACAGTGGACACCGTCTCTTTGGAGCGAGCCATAGTCATTCAAGAGAAGGGAGTGTGAGCTAGCTGGCAGAGATGGCACAGGAGAGCCGTGGCAGCGCTCCAAGTAGGGCCAAGAGAGAAGCACAAAAGAGCTTTGGAAAACATTTTAAATGGTAGATTCCAAATACTACCTGATACGCGCCGGCAAAAGGCGGAGGGTCTCTGCAGGGATGTTTATTGCTGTCTATACATTCATCTTCAACAGCATCAGCCAAGATAATTTGGGCTACTGGCTTGAAAGAACCTTTGCTCTAACACAGGTAGGAAATCACGCGTGGGATGGGTTCACTATCACCCACCTCCTGCTTCATCTTATTAAGATCCATCTCTTCATATATGAGGGATGTAATACATCCCATAGTTTTGGGATGATACCGTGGATGAGCACTCTAGTTCCTCTTCCCCCTTAAGTAGGTCTATGCACATACATGGACCCCAAGCCCAGGGATTATTTCCCTTCTGTGCTGATGGCTGTGGCTCTTCACACTGAAGGGTTAATGCACGTCGGCGAGCCAAAGAGAAGGAAGCCACAAACACAATCTGATGCCACCTCACTGTAAGAGAAGGGTCAGGGGAGATTTTTAACTGAGTGTTGCTCTCCTTATTTGGGCACTTCATGCTGAGCCAGAAGACAGAAGAGAAACTCTTTGAATTCAATAAAATACTGCTCCATAGATCAATTTATCAGAACAATACAACCATCACTGACCTTAACTCTTGCATGAAACAGAGCCTTCGTGTCTACACCGCAATGCGTGTTCTTTTTGGCACCTGAAGAAAATCTGGGTTAATTTCCAGGAGTATTACTGATACAGGTTGTGGCTGCGATCTAGAACCAGAGTTTCCCATGCACAAGTATTATCAAGATACTGGTTGCAGCTGTAATCTAGAACCACAATTTCCCATGTAGAAGTGTCATCGATGCAGGCTGCAGGTGTAATCTAGATCCACAGTTTCTCCACGCAGAAGCATCCTCGAGATGCAGGTTTGCAGCTGTAATCTAGAATCACAGTTTCCCCATGCAGAAGTATCCTCGAGATGCAGGTTGAAGCTGTAATCTAGAACCACCATTTCCCCATGCAGAAGTATCATCAGTATGCAGGTTGCAGCTGTAATCTAGAACCACCATTTCCCCATGCAGAAGTATCATCAGTATGCAAGTTGCAGCTGTAATCTAGAACCACCATTTCCCCATGCAGAAGCATCATCGAGATGCAGGCTGCAGCTGTAATCTAGAACCGCAGTTTCCCATGCAGAAGCATCATCAGTATGCAGGTTGCAGCTGTGATCTAGAACCAGTTTCCCCATGCAGAAGCACCATCGAGATGCAGGTTGCAGCTGTAATCTAGAACCACAGTTTCCTGCGCAGAAGTTTTGACAAACCACAGAGCAGCCAGTGTCCAGAAGCATCAGGGGCGTCTGAATTCCTCCGAGTCAGACGACATCTCCTTTCAAAGGGACTCACTGGAACGTCACTCTTTCCCTTCTCAGCTCCTCAGAGGTACTGGGCTGAAGTCTGCTCGCAGACACAACCTCGCTAAATGGGACTAAACCTTCGTGCCTATCACTGTTTCAGACGCAGCCCTTTTGGTGGTGCTAGAGATTCAGGTAAGAGCTGCCCTGGAAGTGGCACAAAAATGTTCCCACCTAAGTTCTTTTCTCACTTAAAACCATGACCCCTCATCCTATCACTACACGCCCCTGTGAACAGCCCTTCTCCAGCCTTCTTACCGAGCCCGTTCGCCCTTTTTCCCACTACAGGCCAGCAGGAGACACGACTCCCTCCGGTCTCCCTGCTTGTCTGCTAAGGCACCACGCAGATCTAGTCACAGAATCAGTGAGCAGACTTGAGTTCATCCTCTTTACGCTCCTCTCTGAAGAAAGCACGGAATCCAGTTTGCTTTGCTCCATGGTCTAAACCAGCCGGGTTTGTTTGACACCCACTGTTTGGTTTAGAGCTGAGAGAAGAGAATAAAAGACTGACAATGTGGGAGCAGAATCTCAGCCAGGGTACAGGCAGTGATGTGTGAGAAAGCCTACCGGTGCTTCTGCAGACCCGACAGCCGGCACGTACGCTCCGGTTAGCGGGAGCGTGGCTCAGCATCCCCTATGGAACCCGATCTTGTGTGCGAAGGACTTCTCTGGGTTCTGCCTGTGCTCCCAAGACGATGCATTTATTGCCACCTCTTCACGTTTCAGTTCCTGCTCTACTGCCCAGACTTATCTGTTCTAATCAGACCAAGGGCAGTCAAACAAAGGTGGACTTAACGTCAATGAGGTGAGGCACAGGAATCTGAGAACTCACAGAACAGGATCCTCCCCTACGTATCCGTCTCAGCACAGCAAGGCGTTGGCTTTTCCGGGCAGATGGCTGATGTATTGCTCTGCAGAGCTAAAACATTTTCCCTTGTGCAAATATTTGTGCTTGGGAACAAAAGACAAGCCACCGTACCCTTGTGTACCGTGGAGGTGAGAGGCTCTGGGACACCTCAGCACTGGAAATGCGAAAGTAACTTTATCGCGCAGATACGCTCCGCACCGCTTCGTGGGCTCCAGGTGCTCTTGCCAAAGGCTGACGTGGAGAAATTCCCAAATGCTGAGGTGTTCTCCATGGCATTGGCCAAGTCACTGCTCTGCTTCCTTTTGTTTCTCTCTTGGTTCAAGGGATGCACAGAGCCGCTGTATGAATCAGGGACCTCCAAAGATCACCCAGTCCAACCCCCTGCCACAACAGGATCCCCTAGATCCAGTCATTAGGGGTTGGAAGGGACCTCCAAAGATCACCCAGCCCCATCCCCCTGCCACAACAGGATCCCCTAGATCCAGTCACACAGGAACATGGCCAGGGGGGGTTTGAAATGACTCAGGAGAAGGAGACTCCACAACCCCCCTGGGCACCATCTGATCACCCTTTCCCTGAGGAAGGGCTTCCTGACATCCAACCTGACCCTCCCCAGGCAGCATCAGGCTCTGCCCTCTCATCCTGGCGCTGGTTGCCTGGGAGAAGAGCCTGACCCCCACCTGGCTACAACCTCCTTTGTGTTCAGGGATGTCTGGGGTCCCTGAGAAATTCAGCTGCAAAACTGCAGAGTGGGGCAGCGAGAGTCATGATCCTCATCCTAGAGCATCTCCAGAGGTGATGCTCAGCCTCCCAAGCCTTAGCTGAAAGGAACTGAAGCTCCTTTAAGTTCCCTCACACAGCCTGATCTGGGGCTTTGGAGGGTTTTTTCCACCTCACAGCCTTCAAATGGCTGGTAGAACCTTCGGATTTCAAAGACACCAGCTCGAGGTGGGGGAAATACCTGAAACGAGGAATTCCAACAGATCCCTCAGGATGCTCTTCCCTGAGATCCATGAGGACTCGTCACAGAGTGCTGGATCACCCTCAAACCCAGGAAACCCTTTACACAGGCCCTGACCTCAGAAGCTGCGGGGTCAAAGCTGCTGCCATCCAGAAGGGTTCTCACCACCACAGCGGGCAGAACTCAGCCCATCCGGCAGGAGAAACCACCTGCAGCAGCCTCTGCTCGGGCTGGGGAAGAGCCACGGCCACACAAAACCCCCCAGCCCACAGCCTGCCTGTCCAGGCAGTGGTTCTGCTTCACTGCAGCCGCCAGGGCAGCTACAAGGGGAGAAAAAAACCCCTTCTGCTGTTTGCATCTCCCCCAGCCCCTGGGGAAGGACAACCCCGTGTGAGAACAGAGCTGGTTTCACGTCACCCAGACCAGGGCTGCCCACATGCCCGGTGACCGGCTCCTGCCCTTCCAAGGCAGCGCTGAGGTGATGCCCTGGTGGGCTGCAGCCTCCTCCCTCTCACGTGCCCGGGGGAGCCCCCGAGAAGGCCGGCAGAGCTGCGTGGGGATGGTACGGGTGGAAATCCAGCCTCCCCGACGACTCCCCGGCTCTGCACTGCTGCTCAGGCTCAGGCTGCCCTCCCCGATACCCCCTGCTCAGCCCCTGGTGTGCCCCGACCACGCCGGAGGTGATGAGCTGCAACCAGCCAGCTCCTGCTGCATCTCGATCGCAGACGAGGGGCGCCAGGAGATGGAGAGCGGCTGTTCCCCTCAGCTCTCACACAATCCAGGTCTGAGAGGAGAACGCAGAGAGCTGGGGATCCACCCAGGAGAAAGCTCTTCCCTGATAGAGGGGTCAGTGGTTGGAACAGGCTGCCCAGGGAGAAGGGGAGTTGCTGTCCCCAAAGGGGTTCAAACACTGAGCAGCTGTGGCCCTGGGGAACAGGGTTCAATGGGCTGGGTGGGCTTGGGGTGACTGTTAGACTGGATGATCTTGGAGATCTCTTCCAACCTTAATGATCCTGTGATCCTCAATCATCCTGTGAAGTGTCCAAACCCAGAGGGTGGGGTGGATGAGGTTCCTCACTCCAGTATCACAGCATGGCCGGGGTTGGAAGGGACCTTCAAGATCATCCAGCTCCAACCCCCCTGCACAGGCAGCGACACCTTCCCTAGAGCAGGTGACTCAGGGCCCCAGACAACCTGATCTTCAGCACCGCCAGGGATGGGGCAGCCACAGCTGCCCTGGGCAACCTGCTCCAGCATCTTCCCACCCTCACAGCAAAGACCTGGTTCCTCACGTCCAACCTCGGTCTCCCCTCTCCAAGTCTGGCCCCTTTCCCCTTGGAACTTGTCCACAGCTGCTGGGAAAGCCCAGGGAGGGCTGGGGAAAGCACCACCCTTACCTGCAAGACCTCACCGACTCGCTGAGCGATGGGCATCAAACACAAGGACCCGAGAGGGGGACAAAGCACCAGCAGCCCGTGCCCGTGGCGTATTCAGCGTCATTTATTTAAATAGCTCTGTTTATGCATTTACAAATTCTCATAGCTCTGGCTGCAGCTCCTTCATGGGGGGTTTTTTTGCCCGTGTTGCCCTCTCCTGCTGTTGCTGTCGACAGTAGCGCAGAGAAATCAGCCCTCTGTAAAATGAGGTCCAGGCAGAGAACAAGGCGACGGCTCGGAGGAGAAAAAAAACCACCCACCCGACCGACCGAGCGACCGACCGACCGAGTTTCCTTTTCGTTCTCTCTAGAAATCAGAAACCAAAGAAAGTGACTGAATGGAGGAGGAGGAGGAGGAGGGGGCAGAGGAAGAGGAAGGGAGGAAGACACCAACCTCCAAGCCAGCGGCTCCCTGCCACGAGCGGCAGCGCTCACGTCACAGTCCTAGCGGGACAGCTCCTGCGCCCGGAGCGGCACGAGGAGAAGAACCAGAGGACCCTGAGCGCAGGGAGCAGCCAGCCTGGAGCAGTCTCGTGATGGGGGTCTGGGGGTGCCGTGGCAGGAGCCCGCGGCGCCGTCCTCGCCCCGCAGCCTTCACTTTGCGTAAAAAGTTCCCTTTTAAGAAATCTTCGTGTTTAAACCCCCCCTCCAACCCCAGCCTGGTGCCTGAGCGAATCCAGCCTCTGGAGAAGCCGCCTGGAGACACCCCAAAACAACCACCTCCCGCCCTCCTCGCGTGGAAGCGACCGAGGGCAACGTTCTGGCTTTAAACGGACACCGGGCAAGCGGCTCCCGGCGTCTTCTCCCGGCCCAGGGACAGGAGGGAAGAGGCGACGACACGCAGGGTCCAAACGCCGACCGTCCGAGGGGGGACGAGGAGTCGCCCGACGTCGCCGCAGCCTCCTCGCTCGGGCCGTTGGGTTACGCGGGGCGAAGGCGCCGAGGGGAGGGCAGGGGAGAGGACGGGGCCGCTGCGGAGCGGCGAGGAGACGGGCGACTGACTGCGCAGCTGCTATTGCACAACCGTATAAAAACATAAATACCAGCGTCGCCCACCCGTGGCTTCGGCTCTCTTCTCTTTTTTTTTTTTTTCCTCTTTTTTAATGGTTTTAAATACAAAATTCAGGGCGCGGGGTTCAAAGGTTCTGTTCAAGTGCAATTCAGGTGCTCGGGCTTCAGTCCTTCCACGAGAGGAAGAAGAAAAAGCTCAAACCCAACCAAAACCAAGGCAAATTCTGGAGGGAGTTTTGGCACACAGCTCGGCCCCCGTGCCGGCGGCTCCAGTCGCCACCCAGGTGGCCGCGGAGCGGAAAACCAGGGGGTGGGCACGGGGACCGGGCGGACACAGAAGCAGCCTCGGGCGCTCGGACTGGAGCTCGGGGTTAGCGTTGCCTCGTGGTGCTGCGGCGAGGGGAGGGACGGGGCGGGTGAGAGGGGACCCTTCCTGGCTTACGCTGGCTGCTGCGGGTTCACACTGACGGGCGGAGGGTGTCCTAGGAGACCGATGCGCTGCTTCTGCTTCCTCTGCTCCGTCATCTGGAAAAGCCAAAAGGTTTTGCTCGTTAGGGCCTCGACGCTTCCTGTGCGTCAGCCCGCCCGGGGAGCCGCCGCCGCCGCCTGGCGCGGCTGCCCTTCACCCTCAAAGCTGCCGTCGACAAACAAGGCTGCTGCAGCGGGCACTAACGGGCTGGCGAGGCTACTGCGGCCCCGTCCTGGCCGCCACGGAGCTGCTGCTCGCGGGGCTTGGCCACCGCTCCGCAGAAAACCTGCCGGGCAGAGCCGGGGAGCAGCTCCCCCGTCAGAAATTCTTTGTCCCGGAGCCAGGGCCGAGGCAGACGAGACGCAGAGGGCGGAAAAAGGGGGCGAGCGCTCGAGTCACGCTGGGAATACCCTTGTCTGCGCTGGAACAGACTCGAGCGCTCCCGCTCTGGTCGGGAGGAGCCAACGGCCCTCCCCGTGTGCCAGAGCCAAGACGCCAGGCAGCGACACCGGGGTTAAGCAGCTGCCTGCCAGAGCCACGTCACGCAGAGCAAAGCCTCTCCCCTGCCTGGAGCGACTGTGACCTGCAGCGGGATGGGTAGGTCTCGAGGCCGATGCGGAACAGCTGCCACGATCCCATTCTCCCTTGCTGGGTTCTTCCCAAACCTTGGGAGGTTCCCAACAACTCTCAGGAGCCCCAGCAAACAGCTCTGGCGTGGGCAGAGGCTCCAGCAGCCAACAGCTGTGTCTCTGCGGGCTATCTGCCACACGAGGATGGCCGGCAGCAGCCGCAGGGTGCCAGGACACTGCTCAGAGCCTGCTCTGCCACGGTGAGGGGACTGCACCAAGACCCCTGCGAGCTCAAAGCGACGTGCAAATGCACCCAGAGGGGCAGGGGCACCTCTCGCCAGAGCAGGTTGCCCACAGCCCCAGCCAACCTGGCCTGGAACACTTGCAGGGATGATGCAGCAGCCACAGCCCGCCTGGGCAGCCGGTTCTAGGGCCTCAGCACCCTCACAGGGAGGGATTTCTCCCCAAGACCAGATCTCAATCTCCCTTCTTCTACCGTGAAACACAACCCAGGACACGCTGCCAGCTCATGCCCAGCTCTTCATCAACCAACACCCACGCCACAGAGCATTAGGGATTGGAAGGGACTCGAAAGGTCACCCAGTCCCATCCCCCTGCCACAGCAGGATCCCCCAGATCCAGTCACACAGGAACATCCCCAGGCAGGTTTGAAACGTCTCCAGAGAAGGAGACTCCACAACCCCCACAGGCAGCCCCTGCCAGGGCTCTGCCACCCTCACTGTGACGAAGGTCCTTCTGATACTGCTGTGGAACCTCCTATGGGCTGCTCTCAACCCACTCGTGCCCCGTCCCCTGACCTGCCCGCAGGACCTTGCTCTCCACACACCGCAGTCGTTTCTAACAGCCACGTGAAGGGTTTGGTCTCAAAGCTCCGGTTTCGGTGCAGAACCTTCCCACCTCCAGTGTGGGGCCGCCCTCGGGTCTGGAGTTCGTTGTGGGCGAAGGAGCTGGTCAGAGCTGGAGTTTGGGGTAACCTCCAAAGGCTCCTCCGTGTGCCAGGGGCTGTGCTTGCACCTCGCCCGACCCCGGGGAGGCCACGCGGCTCTTCCATCTTCGCAGCCTCACGAGGACAGGTCACACCTCGCTGCCCTCTGCACGGGGAGCTGCTCTTCGCAAGAGGCTCGGAAGGAGCAGGAGAAGGGGCTGTCTGTCCATCGGGGTCCCCGCACAAACCACCTCCCTCTGCTGAGCCAGTCTCAGCTTCTTCAGCCTCAGATCACCCAGACGCTGCGGCTGCAGAGAGGCATCGGGGGCCCCGCTCTGCAGTTCACAGCGGCACTGGGCAAGCCAAGGGCCACCATCCCACACAACCAAGAGATACTGACCCAGAGAACATGGAACTGCTCCGAGGGACAGGCTGGGAGAGCTGAGGCTGTTCAGCCTGGAGAGGAGAAGGCTCCAGGAAGACCTTATAGTGAACTTCCCATCCCTGAGAGGGCTGGGGAAGGCTGTTCCCAAGGGCAGGGAACGACAGGACGAGGGGTCCTGGTCTGAAGATGGAAAAGGGCAGAGTGAGGCTGGACAGGAGGGAAAAGGTCTGGAATCTGAGGGTGGGGGATCCCTGGAACAGGCTGCCCAGAGAGAGGGTGGAAGCCCCATCCCTGGAGCTTCCAGGGTCAGTCTGGCTGGGGCTGTGGGCAACCTGGTCTAGTGAGAGATGACCCTGCTTGGTGCAGGGGGGTTGGACTGGGTGCCCTTTGGAGGTCCCTTCCAACCCTGTGATTGTATGAAGTAGAATCAGAACAAAACCAGGCTGTGACAGGCATTTCCCCTCCCAGCACAGAAGGAGGGAAGCAGAGAAGCAGCACCTTGTACGAACAAGAAGGGGCAGGATAAAGGACCTGAGTGCAGGGCAGAGAGAGAAACGCAGTCGCCACGGTGATGCAGAACGACTAATGCTGACGGCCACGCAACACTCGTCTCGAGGGCACAGGGCTGCAGGATGGAGCAACTTCAACCTCCATCACGTTCACCTGGAGAGCAACAGCTCTTGCAACAGCTTTACAGCTGCAGCCACTGCACTGCTGGGCCTTGGCAGCCATAAAAGCCACGTAGGAGCCACCACAGGCAGCCACCAGCTGCCGCAGGAACGCTGACAGGATTGAACGAGGGAACCCGGGGGACCTCGAGTTCATCTGAGTTAGGCTGGACCCACTGATAACGGGATGTGAGCACAGAGCCGCAAGCCACCACGTTCCAAAGGGCACGGGTGGGGTGGAGCTGGCTCCTGGAGAGGGAACAGAGCCTGTGCGAAGGGGCTGCAGCGGGACAGCGGGGTCCTCAGCTGGTATCCAACCGCTCTGGGAAACCCAACCAACACCTGGGGAGTCACAGAACCACAGAGCATCAGGGACTGGAAGGGACCTCCAAAGATCAGCCAGTCCCATCCCCCTGCCACAGCAGGATCCCCTAGATCCAGTCAGTAGGGATGGGAAGGGACCTCAAGAGATCATCTAGTCCAATTCTCCTGCCAGAGCAGGATCCCCTAGATCCAGTCGTTAGCGATGGGAAGGGACCTCCAAAGATCATCCAGTCCCATCCCCCTGGCACTGCAGGATCGCCCAGATCCAGTCACACAGGAACATGGCCAGGTGGGTTTGAAATGTCTCCAGAGGAGGAGACTCCACAACCCCCCTGGGCAGCCCCTGCCAGGGCTCCGAGTCCCATCCTCAGTGCCTGCCAGAGGTGCCCCAATGCTCGGTGGCCTCGGGGCTGCTGGGTGGTTCCCCCTGCCCATGGCTGTGCAGAGGATTGAAGCCACCGAGGCTGTAATTGCTCCAGGTGCCCTCTCTATCAAAGCTAGCCCAGGCACGCTGCTCTTGAGTCCCTAGCAATTAAGGTCTCCAGAAGCCTAACGAGCTCCAAAAGCCAACGGGTGAGAGGTTTTTCCCCCCTTCATTTAATGAGAGGGAAATAAACAGAGCACCCCCTGAGCTGGGCTCCTCTTCCTGGAGACTGCTCCTCCACCAGGAGGAGGGACGATACCAGTTTGCCCACGTAACTGGAGCATCCTGCGACCTCAGCAGGGCTCTCGGTAATGGTGCTTCAGGGAATTCCTGAGAGCTGTCGCTACATTAGCGAAGCCGGTTTCCTCTCTCGCTTGTACAGTCAAGCAGCTCTCTGAAAGCTAAACCCTTCGTTCTTGCTTCCAGCGAGAGCGAGCGAGGAGGGGATTCAGCGCTTGGCCAGCCAAGAGCTGCAAAGCCTCAGCAGCGCCTGTGTCCTGAGGCAGAGCCGGCTGCTGCGGCTGCTGGAAGCGCTCCTGGTGCCTGCAGAGTGCTTTGAGTCAGGCCCTTGGACAGCGAGAGGCAGGACACATGTTCCGAGGTAATTGTTTCCAGGCAAACCAGCAAAACCACAGCCCGGCGAGCGCCGGAGCCCAGACAACAGAGCAGCAGCAGCAGCCGCCGCTACCCTCCGTCCTCGGCATCACCGGAGAGCAAAGCAGGGGCTGCAAACTAATTACAGCCGAGAGCCGGCAGGATCCCTGCTAATCCCTTCCTTGCGCTCCGCGGGGCGTCGGGTAAAGGCGCCCGGCTCCGTCCCAAGGGCAGCGCGCGGGGGGCAGGCGGGAGCCGGCGTCTCAATCGATGGCCGCTCGCAGAGCCTCACGTCTCCGCTGAGATAACCCAGCCAGCCCGCGGCAGGGCTGGGGGCAGGGACCCGAGTGGGGCTGGAGAGCGGTGCCAGCCGCGCCGCAGCGGGCAGAGTGCGGCTCCAGAGATAACGGAGCGGGTCTGCGGGGCCCCTTCGACTGCCCCGGGATAACATCGGGCGCGAGTCAGCAACCAGCGCTATCCAGCACCGAGAGCTGGCTGGAGGCAACTAATTGAACCATCTGGCTGGGCTATTAATCCATAAAGATAAGCAGCCAGTCCCTGGGCCACCGCAAACGGCTCCCACCAAGGCAGGCGGCAGCACTTCCCCTGTTGTTCCCAGCCGGGCAAGGTGGAACAAAGCCCCGCTGCCTCCCTCCGTGGGCTCGGGCTGGGCTCGATCCCCAGCGTTAACGCAAGTCCTCAAGCGCCGCTGCTGCACCTCAAATAGGCTCCGAGCTCCTGTGCTGGGCACGTGGCCACGCAAAACATTTCCGTGGGGCCGTGGGTGCTGCAGCCCAGAGCGAGACGGCAGCTGGGTGCTGCCTGTGTCAGCACCGAGGGGGCTGGGCACGGTAGCCGCCGCAGCGTCTCGCTTGCTTCTCAGTGGGTTCTGAGGTCCCCGCAGCGAGGCAGCACTTCTGCTGCTACGTCACCGCCTCTGACTTGCGGGATCTGTGCTGAGGCCTCGGGGTTGAAACCTGCCACGTCAAGCCCACCACACAGGCAGGCTCCTGGCACTGGGAGGGCAGAGCTCCCGGCGGCTTTGAGGGCTTTTGAAGGCAGGTTCTACAGCCTTAACCTGAGGGTTTGGGCCATGGGGCTTTGGGAGGACCTTAGATGATCTCTGAGGTCCAACCTAAACTGGTCTGTGATGCTGGGACACTGTCACTTCTTTCCTAAAGACCAGCTTCTTTAGCAAAGATCCTCCCGGGCTTTGCAGGAGCCCAGGAGCTCTAAAACACCACTTGGTAGCACCAAGGGCTGGCAGGACCTTTGTCCTGCCTGCGGCAGCACGTTCACAGCCAGCTCTTGCCTTACCTGATCTTTAAGCTCCGACAGCTGGCCAGAGAGGTTGGTCACAAGCTTCATGGTGGACTCCAGCTTCTCCTGCAGGTTCCTCAGCTCATTCTGCTCCCCTTCTGAGTCGCTGCTGACGAGCGACATGGCCCGCATCCGCGGGAACCAGTCCAGGTTCCTCTCCTGGGGATGAGACACGAGAGCACGGTTAGCGCTGGCCACAGGCAAGCCTGCCCCTCCGAGCGCAGACACGGCTGCAACCCCACCGAGGTCCCCAGTGGGGACATTCCCCAGACGCACAAGACGCTGCAGTTGTTTTCATTTGCATCTTACTGCAAAGTCTGCAGAGCTCAATGCTGGAGGCAACCAGGCGCTTCAGACACAACTGCTGAGGGCTGGCTTCTCCCTGCCAGCAACAAACCCTCCCCAGCCACTACTTCTGACTCTTAGGTGAAACACACTGACCCTGGACATGAAACCTGCCCAGGCTGCCTGTTGGGACGAGTGTTTTCCAGGGCTGGGAATGCGCTGCCACCTCACAGCCCTTCAATTTGTGATGCTCTGCTGATAAAGAACCCAAAGCTCACTGGGTTTTTTGGTCAAGCAGGGTCTGATGGGGCTTTCCAGTGAAAGGCACCACGATCTGCTGGAAGGACTGGAGTACCTCCTTCTCGGTGGGTAAGGATCACAGAACATCAGAGATTGGAAGGGACCTCAAAGATCATCCAGTCCAGTGCCCCTGCCACAGCAGGATCCCCTAGATCCAGTCATTAGGGATGGGAAGGGACCTTGAAAGATCATCCAGTCCCATCC
>JAOXOE010029436.1:0-14446 GCA_028565055.1 Phoeniculus purpureus
AAAATTATGAGGATAATAATAAACTTTCTCGTCCCCCCCCTTCCCTTCCCTTCCCTTCCCCACCCCCCACACACACCCCCCCGCTGGAAATATTTTAGGCATGGAATTAATTTTGGCCACTCCACCACTTAAAACCACATGGATCCTCGGTGTAAAAATATGTTTCTTTCCTGCAGGGACTTGACTCTAATTGGTGTGCCAAAACTATCTCACAGAGATTTCATTGTCTTATCTACTTACATCATCTTAATGCGATTTTATTTTACTTTGTCAAAGTCATATTAATGTAAATGTGTTCTTGATAGCAAACAGAGTTCTTTTTTCTATGCTAAACGGGATTCAGCTGACTCTAATAAAACAGCTTGCAATCCATTAGACTAGAACCATAATACAGTTATTTTGTTTTCCCAAATAAAGACCGTGTCAGAAAGCTGCATAAGGATTTTTGTCTTGGGTTTGTTTTTTTCTTTTTCTGCTTTTTTTTTTTTCCCCACAGTAATTGCTTGGGTGGGGTTACATTCTGATCCTTAAATGAATAGTATCGCTTGGAACACTTCATATATCTTTTCATATATCTTTTATCTTCCCCTTGCAATACAGGTCTCAGTTTTTCTTTGAAAATGCAAAGCTACTTTTCCAGATAAGTCATCAAAATGTTTCCAAAGTATTTTAACTGCCAGATTAACTGTATCTCGAATACAAAGATAGATGGCTTACATTCTTCATGCAGAAATCCTGCCAATGCATAGCAACTAGCAACAAATTAATTTCTTTTGCAACAGTGGGGGAGAAAGAAAAAAGAAAGGGGAAAAAAAAAAAAGCAAAAGAAAGAAATCCCTGCTTTGCTATGCAAAGCTCAAAAAGGTAAATAGATATTTTAAAAGAAAATAAGTTTACTCATTCTGACAGGGTAATCTGTAAGCAAAGAGCAGAAGATTAAACATACATTTGCTCTCTTTACAGAATCCGTGTTCCAGCCTTTTCTTAATGTCTTCGGCTAATTAAAGAACTGCAGTGACCTTGTGGCAGATTTTGAAATCTAGGAATTTCTGGGGGTTTATTTTTATTTCTTTTAACGCTGCCTCCCCCACAGAGCTTAATACAATCTGTTTCAGGTCAAAGTCTGTTTATGTCAGCAATGTTCGTACTACACAACTAAAATGTTTTAATGCATTTATCAACTGGAAAATATTGCAAACATTTCATTTCCTTTGATACAGACACAAAAAACCCTCTGCCTTCATTGCAAATTCTTGTTCATATGAATCACTCTGAGTAATATTTGCTTTAACTTTCGTGTGGTTCTACAAACAGCCTTTATATGGCCGGACTTCAAAGCTGGTAGAAATAAAGGTTGGAAATGCGATAGGAGTAATCTATTATTAGGCATGAAACATTAAACCACTTTTAGTTATAAGCCTTAAAACCTGAATAATCTGGCTTTTTTAACTCACTGCATATTTATTGTGTTTTCAGTTGCTTAAGTCATTGAGCATGGAGGGGACTGTTTTGAGCAGGCATATTTTCCATAGGAACACGGACCACAATTGGGTTTAATTTCTCCTAATATTTAATTTAGAAAAATGGCAATATTATAACAGACGTCTCAGATGTCAAAGCTGAAACCCTCCGCTCGGCAGTTCTTGCAGTGCAAAATTAATCTCTTACCAGCACGCTGACCTGAAAGGCAGATTTTAGTGAAAAGGGCATGGGGTGAAGGGAGGGGGGTGGAAATGGAAGATAAAATCTCATTCTTCAAATAGCAGGGAGGGGAAAAAATTGAAATAACTCAGCGGAATGTCCCAGCCTGCCACTGACGTCCAGTGACAAAACCCAACCCCAGCGTGTGTGTGCCCGTGTGCCTTCACCCCTTCCCTCCTTGTGGTGTGTTTGTGGTGGGAAGAATGTGCTGATGGCCCAAGAGGAGCCTGATGTTGTGAAGGAACCACGATGGGTTTGGGAGACTTCAGACTGTTCAGCTGATGGCAAGGTGGGAGCGACACGCAGTGTTGATCATGTCTGGTTCTTGCTTACGTTTGGGTAATAATCCAGTAGATTTACAGCCCAGCAGTGGAAAACAGGTAACAGTCGAGGCCAAACAGGTCAGCCAGAAATAAACCTTCATCTGAAAGCCAGGATTTTAAATCCTCACGTGCCTAGGAATGCATGGGGATTCAACCCAGTCCCAATCCTGGCGCTACCAGCGTACGGGGGAATTTTGCTGTTGATGACACAAGCCTCGGTTCCTTTTTCTGTTGATTTGAAGTCTAAAACATGAATTTTATTTCCTGAGGTCCTACTGTGCCAAGCTGCTATGGTCACTGCCCTTCTAGCTGCCCCACACAGGATGGAATGGGAGGACTCATGCACCCCTTCCTATAGAAGCCAACATCACATCGCCAGGGAGACCTTGGCAACTTGGAAAACTAACCCAAAACTTCACACAGAGTGAGTAATATTCACCTTTACAGCAAGTGTGTGGGGATGGTGGCGTCTCCAGGCTGCCCCATCCTCCCATCAGTGTCACAGGGAGCTGAAGAATTTGTGGCTTTCCTCATAGCTGCCTGCGGAATGGTCCTGGGCACAGGGTTCAGGGTCCCACCTGGGCTGGGTCTGAAGGAGGGAACAGTCTCAGGACCTTTAGACCAACTGGGCAAAGTCACCCATGTGTGAGAACTGGAGACACCAAGCAAGTGGCCTGTGCTGTGGTGTCAGGACCAGCTCACTGAGCAGAGCTTTGCACTCCAGGGAGTGGAAAACTCTCACTGGCTATTTGTAGTGTGGTCGGTGGAAGTCAGGGGCCACACCCACGCCTTCATTAGTATAAAAGGAGGATCAAGCACCCTGCTGCCTCCATCTTTCCTTCTCCTGTTCTTCTCCAGTGCACCTGGTCCTGAGCCAGCCTGGTTTAATGGGTTACTCCGCAGACAGTGGTGCTGTGGCACCAAGTGAAGCTGCACGAAGCAGTGACTGTTGCAGACTAAGGTATGACAGCCCCGGCCAGCAATGGCAAGAGATCTTAATATTGCTGGGGAAGGTGAAAGCCTAATTGAAACCATTTATTTGCAGCAGCATGTGGGACCGAATGAGGCAACAAATTCTGAGCAACAGATATCTGTAATTTACTTGTCCTGGTCTTGGAGACGTTTAATTTGCTCTACAGATTTAGTTAGTCGAGGAACGTGTAAACACCAAGAACTCTACAGGACGACGCATTAAACATTAACTTACTGCAGACTTTAAAAAATTCCCACTCTTCTGGTAATAGAAGTGTAAGGGGAAAGAAATGCCAGGCTGGAGAATGAAGCTGGTTGACTCCTGAGAAGAAGCTACGGTTTTACTCCATAGCGTTGCCATTTTCAGCAGTGTGACTCACTGAGTTATTTTAGACACAGTAATGACTTCCATTGTTAAGTAATTTTTCATTTGAATTTTCCTCAGATTGTGTTGTGCTCCTGGCCCTCAAATTCCTTTCTCCAGTGAGGCACCACTGCCCTCCACGCCTCGAGAAGGAAAGGAGAGCTGTGGAAGACTAACGATTCGGGGCACATGGTGGAACAAGATAGATCTCAGCGTGGATATTTCCCATTCTTCAAAGGTCTCCAAACCCAGCAAGGTTTCCTTTGATATCTTTCCAAATGGATTTATCAGCATTGGGGCATACATTTGTTTAGATTGTTCCTGTAGGGTGGGACTTTCAAAAGGGAGAAAGAGTGCCAAGTGCCAAATTCTCACCAAGTTCTCCATAAAGATTTCCTTAGCTTCCTTTGAAAATCTTTGCTGTGCTCCCCATTGCTCTGCATATCCCTGCTGGAAAGGTGCGTGTGGTACCCTCACAATGTGGGCACAGGGGATACAGGAAAGACTGTGACATTTCAAAGAACAGGTGGAGGAACAACTGGCTCTGGGCAGAAGAAATGCAGGAAAATGTGGGTGTTGGGGAGGAAACAAAGAGGGAAACGGAGACCAGATTCCCTAGACCCATCATCTTTGTTTTTATTCTTTCTCTCTGTTTTTCCCTTACGCGTCATGGTTAGAAAAGAGGCAAGTGCATACTGCGTATCGAGAGCACGGGTAGAACTTGGGTCCCACACCTAACTTCTGCTCATGTTCTGGGGCTTCAGAGTGTTGGAGCAGATGCAGGTGACCTGACTGCACCAGGCATTAGTCTGGTCATCCCCAGGCCTCCTGAAGAAAAAGAAGAGGCTGCTGCCCTTGGACAGGGGCTGTAAGGAAGTTAGAGGTTGGGCCACTGGTCATCTTATGTATTTTTACATAACACAGTAGTTCAGCCCTCACTAATTTTAATGCACTACCTCAGAAGTAAGCAAGAGGTCTATAAGGAGCTGCAGGATAAACATTTGGGCCAGCAGCTTACAAATAGCAATGCTTATGGGCTAGCAAGGATTGCCTGACAAGGGCTGTTTGGAAAGGATGTCAGAGGAGAAATTTTTATTTTATTGATAAGGAGATACAGAGGCCACTTCTGATCTCTTATAGGTGCGTTAATGGTTTGTGAACATCAGTGGGGGGTGTGCATCCTCTGGGTTTTTTTGGCAGGCTGAGATCTTTCCAAGTTCTTTAATACTGTATTTGTAGTCATGAACCTGGTGACTTTGTTTGAAATTGTAAGGATCTGGAGATTGCTGAGTGCCACAAAGTGTCTTAAATCTACTTTGTCCATACTGACTCTTGGTTCCCATCAGAATTCGAGACATTGATTTTGCCCCCAGATCCTTTGTCTTGGCAAAGGAAAATGATTCTTTTGAGGCTGGTCTTACATCTCACAAGCGAAGTAAGTTTCAGTATATCCTTTCTAGTCCCATAGTGGTCCAAGGGTTAGATGCCGGCTCCTTAACTCAGAAAGGTCAAGTATAGACCTACTGCAGCAGCTTGGGGTGCTGGGCAGGGAGAGGTGCAGTGGCCTTTGGCTCTGCCTTGCTCACAGATAACCAGGGGGACAGAAGGGAGAGCCTGGAGAGACATCTTGAACAGACTCCCCAACTTGTTGCTGGAGAGATGGACAGGGCTAGTGTCTGGCCTGGGAGGTCCTCAGATCTCAGCACAGAAACAGTCTTTTGGAAGGAGCTTGGTTAGGTGCTCATGGCTGCAAGCTTTGGGGAATCAGTTTCCCTTTGATTTATTTCAGAGATTCAGCTACCAGGAGTAAGACAGGACCTTTCCTATATGTTTTGGAGATCTAATAACATGTGTCATCAGAGCAGCATTGCAAACCTATCTGAATGTGGCGCTCCAGCATCAGCCTCCAGATAACAAGGAACACACTTGTGATTTGATGGTCCTCATGCAAACTGCTGGCTAAAATCTTTAGATTTATTTGTAGAGTTTCTAGTTGAAAGATTTCAGCTCTGGGCAGCCCTTCCCCTAGCTTTTTAGTGGCGACACTTGCTCTTGTGTTTCACATAATTAAACAGCCAACAATACTTAATGAAGAAATAAATAACATCAATAAAGTAGTAAATAATTATACGTGTGCAAACACCAAAGACATTATCCATCAGGCAACAGCTGTGAGCATTAGTTTTGATTAATCAATAATGTTGTACAATAGGAGCAGGAGTGCTGGCCAGGCCTCTGGGGGAATCACCTTCGCTTTTCAAAGCAGCAAGCTATGTGATTTTCAGCAGAACTTTCAGCAGGATCCTTAATTAAATGCAACAGCCAGGAGCTCCTCCACCAGCAAATACCCCGTATCTCAAAGCTCACTGAGTGGCAGGAATTTAACCAAGACCATTGTAAAGCTTCATCTGTAGTTTGCCTTAGTACATCTTTGTCAGGGGATGCTTACGGGGTACCACGTCCACAAGTAAAGGCGCTGTTTGGCTCTGGTGGGATCTCCTGGCAAGGAGCTGGTGGTGCCTGGCTTGTGCCTGCTGGCAAATATGAGCCAGCGCTTCTTGGCTCTGCCTCCAAAATGGTGGTTCCTCTCCAATCGGTCAGATGGACTGCAGGCTTCTTCATTTCTTTTTTATTTTCTTCCCTTCTTTAATGCTTACATTGTTTAAAAGAAAGGAAGCCTTTCAGAAAGACTGACCATGACACTAGGTCCCAGCCTAGATAACAGGCTCAAGGTTTTATAGCTGTTACCCCATTAATGTAGGCAGAAGAGAAAGGACAGGAAGGTTTTCCGGAGTGTCAGGGACAGGTTTCCAGACCCTGTGCTTGTTCCTTGTGAAGCCAATCACTGTCATTCTGGCATCTAATAACCAACAGCACTACCACATCGCTTCCACCATAAGTCCAGCACCACTGATACCTCTTCACCGGCTGGGACAGGAGCACGAGGAGACTAAGGGCACGAAGCAAGGCTTGGAAGGCTTGGAAGACATAAACAAAACAGCCCGACATCTGAACATCCACACTGCTTAAAACCCCAAACACTTCTCAAAGATATCAATATTGGAGCCGCCTTTTCCAAACCCTTTCAGAGCAGCAGAAATCTTCTTGCAATATAATCGCTGATAGCACAACAAAACCCAGCGGGTTTCCTTACCCACTTCTCCATATGCAAGCACTAATAAACTTCAGTGATAACACTGATGTTCCTGATGGTCTCTGTGGGGTCCTTCTCCCAAACGTGAGTCACGTTATCATCTGCGAAGAACTCGAGGTAGATCTGTGGGCACCTAAAGGTGCAGCTGAGAAATTGTGTCATCCCTGCATGTTCACAGCCTCTCGTATGACCCAGAAGGGATTATGGATCTCTATCACCTGCTGAGTTTACTGGGCTTGGTTACCCCAGCCCCATGCAGAGCCCACATTCAGTTCATCACCCCCACCGCATGCCCATTGCACATCCAGAGCCACATGGTACACACATATTTCTCTGTGAGGCTGGTCAGGATAAATGGAATATGTTTCCTGCAAAACAAAATCTCAGTTGCATGTTATTAAATAATTAATCCAGCATAGGTAATCTATAAAATTCATGGCTTTCCCTCTCACTAGAAGATGGAAAAGCATATCAATAAGCTGAAGGTAAGGAAAGGGCTTGGAGGGGTTTTTTGGGGGTCCTAGGTGAAATTCTTTCACAGAGTACCCCCACTGTACAGTATTTATGGCAGGTATGAATTTGTTGAATGAAATAAATTTAAAACAAATGTAGAGAGTCAGCTTGTGGTAAGAGATGGATCTCCCTCCAGAAAAGCAGCAACTTAGTACATGACGTATCACCATGACCTCAAAATAAATCCTTATTCTAGGTCCAATTATAAGGTACCTTAAATAATAAATTTTCCTTAACCTGAAGGTTTCTGCAGACCTTTTCCCTAAGCACACGAAGTTTGGCACCTTGTGCACTGCATTAGGTAGGTGGGTGATATTCAGGTATTTCTCTGCCATCCTGTTATTCCTGCTTTGTTTCACTGAGATGAAGTCCTACATAACTGACCCCAGAAAGGGCCTCTCTCGGCAGGCCACCTTGTTTCTCACTGTCCTGAGCCCTGAACAGGCTTTCCCTTAGGCTTCTGCTTTCCGGTTATTTTTATATGGGGTGGGAGCAACCCCCAGTGTGCTCTTACCACACCCTCAACAGCCAGCCCTGGGGCTGCCCCTGCAGGCCAGTCTACCCTCTGCTTGGTTGGGAGCAAGATCTTTCTGAAGGACTGCAATTTTTCAGAGCCCTTTTTATCGCAAACCCTAGGTAAAGCACCTCCCGAGCTAGTTATTCAAATGAGGCATGTGTGAATTTTCAGCAGAACTCTTTCCAGCCATTTCCAAAATAAAAGAGGCTTTGCATAGTCCTTTTTTCCGTATTTAACATCGCCTTCCTGGCGCTGCAGCCAAGGCTTCCTTTTAAAGGCATGTGCATGAGATTATGCAATCGTAGTATTCCGGATACCCGGAGCAATTAAAATAAATCAGGCTAGGTATAATGAAGATGAGCCAAAGCATCTGCTTCTCAAGAGGATTTAAAAAAAAAGATATACAACTACCAACTCCATCATCCCCAGAGGCCTGGATCCACCATCGTTAGACCTCAGAGACAGTTATACTTTGGAAGTGCATCCAACGCTTGCTTGGGTAAGAAAAGGAGCTGGAAAGGGGGAGAAGACAGACCCTCTGCTGGTATCTGGCAGATATCTGGGCTCCCCAGAGACAGCGGCCTCACAACCTCATGCATTTGGCAGAGCTGAACTTGCAGATCAGCTCCTTTTGCCTGCCAGCATTTAGTTTGACGCGTGTACCTGAATTCAGAGGCAAAGGAATGATTTCTATGTCCTCAGAGTAGTCTTGTGTTTATAATCTCTACTTATTCCATCCCCATTGTAGGGCTGATTCAAGAGGAGATTCAGAAGTGGCTGCTGGGGACCACAGTGAACTAGGACAGGGAAGTACTCACTTGTCCAGTCAGCTGTCCTGCAAAATGAGAAGCAGCCTTCAGGCCCTGCAGCTATTTTGCAGAGGTACTAGCAGCTATTTTGTTTTGTTTCTCCGCTACTGTCCCTGGGTACCAGATGCCAAAAGTCTTTTTTGGGCAAAATTCAGGAAGAGGTGAGGTGCAGATCATTTGCTGAGCTGCCTCCATTGTGTGCTTGGGTAAGAATGGTTTGAAGACAGCTTAGCCAAAGGTTAAACATCACTGAAGTGTGTTAGGTGATTGACTCATCCATTTGTCTTGCAGTTCTAACCCAAGTAAGGGACAAAGACGTGGGAATAAATGTGCAGAAATGACTGCTGGAGCTTGTAAGGAAAAACGTGTATGCAAAGGGAAGAATGAGGTGATGGTGGTGGTTGTGGTGATAGTGGTGGACACATCAGCCCTGCATCCTCCCACTGTAAGTGCAGGGCTGGCCAGCAGCCCAACAGCTACTCAGATGATTTCAGGAGCCCTTTCTGTGTTGCTGCATATCATCCTAGTGCTGTTGAAGATCTCCATCACCAAGAGATCAAACATCCTTGCACAAACCAAACCAAAAAAACCCAGAAAAACCCAATCCCAAGACGGGAGAGCAAGGTAGACATGAGCAAGGCATCCAAAGCCAACAAGGTGGTGAAGTCTCCTCCTTTCAAACGAGGGCAGGGCAGGAAAAGAAAGATTCTGAGTTTGACTGGTGCATCCCTCGCCTGAGAAATCCTTCTTAACCTCCCTGACTTGTCCTCTGGCAGCACCAGCTGCTCCATCCAAGACAGCAGTTTCCCCCTCCTTTGGCAGCCACCAAATTTATTTAAATCAAAAGTAAAAACAAAAATTAAAGAATTTTCTCAGAAAAAAAAGTCGCAACGTCTGAGACCTACAAAGTGGGAAGAGGCAGCTTGTTTACCCAAAGCAATTTAAATCTGGCACACCAGGAATAGCAGCTTGCTTTGACCACTGACTTGGGTAAATATGGCCTGGCCTTCTCTGGGACAGTATTTCCAGCTCTCCCCATTGCACGGGGATATATATACACATACGTCTATTTTCACTAAAAACAGATGAAGTAAATTATTTGACAGGAGCTAGAGGTGAAATGGCTGGTGCGAGCATTTCCTGAGCACCCTTTGGGAACTGAAGCCCATCTCAAGCCCCAGCAGGCAACATCCCCTTTCTGAGCCTTGGGATTAAAAAAGAAGTAGTTTGGTCACATTCAGGACTATTTCCAGTGAAGAGATTTTTCTGGGGGGGTTTGTGAGAAGGCACATATTATTAGCAGGAAAACTAACATGTTTTCATAGAATCATAGAATGTATTGGGTTGGAAGGGACCTCCACAGGTTATCTAGCAATGGCCTCATCTCCCTCTTTGCTCCATGGCCATCTGCACTGCAACCACCCATAATTTTACACGTAGAAGGACTATGCTGCGAGCCAACGCACGAGTCAGAGCTGATTGAATATTGCCATTTCAGAGCTGCCATCTAATCACATTTTTCAGGCTGTGTGAACAAAATAATGTTGTTGTAATTACCCCGACTGTTTGCGTGTGTGTGCGCCGGTGTATTATGCGTGTGTAATGACATTAGGGTGATGATATAGCTGTTTCTATTAGCTCCGTGGTATTAATAAGGTATGACAGGAAGTTATTTGATACCATTTGAAATCCCACTTGCATTTTCGTATTGCTCTCAGATGTAATTCAGGGACTTGATTTTTATGAGTTATGGCTCTGATGTCACTTGTATTTTTGCCTGTAATAGGTCCCACTGGAACAAAATTCATCAGACTCAATTAACAGCATCTGAAAAGTGTATCTTGGTTAGCAACCAATCGGGCAGGGACCACGCAGGCTTTCTTTTAGCTGACCCATTGCCCTGTGCCACTGTGTGAAACCAGGCAGCCTCAGCCCACTGCTACTGGGAAAGTTAAGCAAATGTTTTTGGGGCTGCTGAATCCCATGGCTGTGCCCCTTGTTATGGGGCTTATAATGCTCCGGCAACCACTGGGCACCTCCTTACTTCTGCATTTGCAGATCTGTCACACCAGAGCCACTCTTGTACTATCAAATCTCTTGATACTCAATGATGGTTCTTCTTTTGATTCTTTTTATGAAGCAGTGTGGCCAGGGAGCCCTGGGGCAGTGGGGCGGCTGTTACGGGTGAGCTGCTCACAGTCCAACAGAAGAGCTTAAAAGAAATGCAGGGTAAATAAAAGTATGTCCAAACACACCTAAGAATGGAAGGCTGGGGGTTTGAAAGCTGATCTTGTGGGGTTTTGTGCTCCGTTAGGCTGCTGACTGGGGCTGGTAGATATTTTGGAGTGAAGATAAATGCTCTGACTCCTAGTATTTTTAATGCTTTGAGATGGTACTTCAAACGTCCAGTCTAATGGGCTCCCAAAGTGAGAGACTGATTCCAAAACCTGCTGAAGTGAACATGGGACTGCCTGACAACTTCAAAGGGCTTTGCATAATGCACCAAGCCATTGCAGCTCCATCTCCCACCGCAAGTGCACCCCATAAAACTCCCCCATGCCTTAAAAACCTGGAAGAGGACAACTCTGCACAGAAAATCAGTAAGTGGACTAAAGCCCCCTAAAAGCAACGTGGGCTCTCGCCATGCCCTGCTTGGGCTCAGCCCAACTCCTGGTGAGGGTCAGGCTGGGTTTCCTCCCAAGCACAAAGACTCCGATTGCTTCCTGTCTCCCAATGTGCCTGACCACAACTATTTTTAATTGCGAGGCATGAAAATAAGGTTATTTAAGAAATTAATGCTTTGAAGGGTTGTTTTTTTGGTGGTTTTTTTTTTGTTTCATTCGGGCTGTTTATTAGGACCAGGCTTGTTTTGGCTTCCCAGCATTCATTTTCAGCTACCGCTGGTGCTGATCCCCATCTTATTTCCTTTGTAATCTACTGATCTGCTGTCGTTATTGGTGCTCTGCTTTATGAGCCTGCGTTACAGTTACAGACTCGGCATACTCCAGGCTGCTTTTTTTTTTTGGGGGGGGTGCTCTTTTGCTTTTTTCTTCTTTCTTCCCTCCCTTCCCCGAAAACAGCCTTTTATGTGAAGCTCAGGCAAAAGCCTGGAATGTCCAAAGGAAAACAGAGAAACGTTACAACATTTTGCGCATTTCTTTTGGCCAGAGGACGTTACAAAATATTAACCCGAATCATCCAGTGCCTGTGGGACAAAATCCAACTTTTGATTAGACACGGAATTTCAATTTCTGCTAGAAACAGGCTGTGCAATTTTTATGTTGTTCTATTAGTAGTATTTTGCATGGGAAAAGGATCCCAAACAGTTGATGTCAGAGCAATGATGGATCCATATACCCTTGCTGCTGGCAGTATGGACTCTGGGAAACACAGTTTGGTGTGCATAGTGGAGTTGGGTTGACAGTTGGACTTGATGATCTCTTCCAACCTTAATGGTTCTATGATTCTGTGACTCTTCACCGCCGCCACAGCCTCTGCTGTTGTCCCATTTAAAGCACCACCTTGTGTCTTCACTAACTGAAGACGCACCATGGTCTGGGAGCTGGGTGGAGGGTGGGGATGGAACATGAAGCCCATGTTGGGCCTCTTCTTCTACCCAAATGATGCTGGGGCATGGCAGGAAAGAAAACTGTGGGGCAGATGGCCACAAATGTCTCATCCTCTTCTGCTGGCTCTGTGCACCTTTGCTTTGAGTGAAGCAAATCTGGACCTGTGGGAGATGAGGTTCACCCTGTGAGTGGTGACTGTTCTTTGGGAACTGTCTTTTGCTGGTGCCTAAGTTATGAAACTGGACCACCCACTCACAGTGGACCAAACCTTCAGATAATAGAAGCTCAGTAAGAAACCTACCTACTCAGGGAACCTTTCAGATGTTAGAGATCTGAGTCTTGAAGCAAACATCAGATTGTCCCACCACTTGATACCTGTTTTGGATTGAACCCTTATGGACATGTATGGACTTGGGAGCTGAGCTACTGCAGAATTTGGAGGTGAGATGGAGCCTTGCAGGAGCTCAGTGCATGGAGAGGTGCATAACCCCCACTCCACGGTGTGCCCTTGTGTGGTTGTCTAGATTCTTCATAGCATCATGCCTTGGAAGGGCGCTCACTTCTGAGAAGCAAGATGGTGGGAAGAATAGGGCTCTGCAGTTATCAGAGCCACAAGTGATGCTCCATAGAGCTCAAGGCCAGTGCCTAGTTTGCTATGGGAGAAGCAGAGGGATTCATGCACAAGCAGAGATGGGAAGCTCCCTCTGCTACTTGATTATGTATTGTGGGAAAGGAGCAGCTCTACCTGCCTGAGATAAATAAAGTGAATAAGCAAATTTTTTTTAAAAGCCTGTTTGTGCCAAATATATTGTAACAACTGTTTGTGACGGGTTTTATCTCTGTGAGAACATAGCCCTGGTTACACACACCAAGGTCAGGGAAAACAAAGGTGAATTGCTGAAGGAATGTGAGTTATTCCAGCCGGGTCGTCATTGTGGACTCTCGATTCTGTTCTATCAGGATCTGCGGAGCTGTGGGTGTCGCATCCCCTCCCACCCTGCAAAACATACTCCCCTCGGGGCACAGAGCTCCTCAGCAAGAAGCGTCAAACTTAGTGGCCAAAACAACTGCTTTCCACAACCCTCCTTAGTGGTTCTGCTGGTTTGGACCATCCAAGATGCACCGTAGCAACAGCACCTGCCGCCTCCCCGTCTCCCTCGACCAGTGTTCCAAACCAGGAGGATACAGAACAGGAAAGATGGAAGAATAGTGGTGTCCCTGCCTCCAGAGGAACCAGAAGAAGTGCAGCCTCCCCCTAGAAGCAATACCCCCCCATCCCAGGGCAGCCCGAGTGTGCGTATCCCAAGGATGTTGGGGCAAAGCCCCTCACCCACTTGCCGCGACTGCCCACACTCTCAGCGCTGCCCCGTGCCCTGACCCATCCCTAGGTGAGGGCTCGTTCCGCAGTCACAGTCCTCAAGTACCCCCCAGCCACGAGGCTGCTGAGGCGGGGTTGGAGGGTCGGCTGAGAGGGTGGGTGGTAATGGCCGCCAGGGGGCGCCTCGTCCGCAGCGGCGCCACCGCCTCCTCCCGCACTTGTTGCTGCCCCCCGCGCTGCGCCGCGGATCGTGATGCGTGCGGGGCTGACGTCACCGCTGGCGTCATTATTCAGGCTTTGTAGGCTCGGCTGTTCGTTTATTTATTTATTTGCTTGTTTATTTAGGGATAAAATGACAAATCCGGGAAACAGGGAGGCGGAGGCACACGGACATACTTCGCGGGACAGTCACACTCCGCGGACGCGGAGTGCTGGACACGCCGCTGCATCTTCCCTGCTAGGGCTGCAGTTCATGGGCCCCCGATGGAAACTTTCCGTGCCCTTGCGCGGGTGCGGTGGAGTAGCGACCCCACCCCCTCCTCCGCATCGTTCCGTTCCCCTCGCCGGGGCTGCTCGCGGCTCTCCCCGACGTGCGGACGAGCGGCTACTCCGCTCCGCGGAAAGGCGCATAGCCGCTCTACTTGCAACCGGGGAGCCTCCCCGCAGCGCAAGCATGTCCCGCTACGCGGACACTGCACACCCATTCCCACCGTCACGGTTACGCGCCTTTCCGCTTCCCTCCCGCCCCGTTCCTCCGCTGGTGCGGTTGTTTTTCCCGTCGCCCTGCGCAGCGTGGCGGCGCATGAATATTGATGAGTTTATATAATCGATAACCCACTTTCCCGGGCACAGACGATGGAGACATAAATTACGGACGAGCCGACCGCCCATCGGAGGGGCCACCGGGACCACTGAGCGGGGGAGGGGGTGGGATCATTACTCCTTCCTCACACCCACTCCGCGCTGTTCCGCGAAGCCGTGCGGCGAGAGCGCGCACCCCGGCGCGCGCGCGCTGCAGGAAATGGGTCTCTTTATATATTAAGACATATACGGGCAGGTCCTGTCAGATCCGCAGCGCGCCCCAACGACTTTCACCAACCCCAAATCCTTCACCCCCGAAAATAAATCACCCGGCGCTTGGCTAACCAAAAAGGGAAGAAATCGCGTTATAAGAGAGTCAAAACCAAGAAGGAAGATTAATACGAA
>JAOXOE010029437.1:0-14446 GCA_028565055.1 Phoeniculus purpureus
AAGGGACCTCGAAAGATCATCTAGTCCAATCCCCCTGCCACAGCAGGATCACCTAGATCAAGTCACACAGGAACATACACAGGTGGGTTTTAAACATCTCCAGAGGAGACTCCACAACCCCCCCTCGGCAGCCCCTTCCAGTGCTCTGTCACCCTCATTGAGAAGTTGTTCCTTGTCACACGGATGTGGAATCTCCTCTGTTCCAGCTCACACCCACTGACCCTTGTCCTATCATTAGATGCCACGGAACAGAGCCTGGCTCCATCCTCCTGACACCTACCCTTTCCATGTTTATCAACATTAATGAGGTCACCCCTCAGTCTCCTTTTCTCCAACCTAAAGAGACCCAGTTCCCTTCAGCCTTTCCTCATAAGGGAGGTGTTCTATTTCCTTCATCATCTTTGTGGCTCTGCGCTGGACTATCTCCAGCAGTTCTGTGTCCTTCTTGAACTGAGAGGCTTAGAACTGGACACAATATTCCAGACACGGTCTCACCAGGGCAGAGTAGAGGAGGAGGAGGAGAACCTCTCTCAAGCTGCTAACCACTCCTGTTCTATTCCACTCCAGGATGCCATTGGCCTTCTTGGCCACAGGGTCATCAGGCCTTGGGACAGGTTGTAGTGTAGACCTGGAGCTTAAGGACAGGGTTCAGTGGTGGCCTTGGGACAGTTGGGTTCATGGTTGGACTTTATGATCTTACACGTCTTTTTGAACCTAAACCATTCTATGACTCTAAGACATTGTACACGGTCTCCAAAAGTGTAAATGTATAAAGTGAAGCAGTCAGGCATCACATCACAGTTATCACACAGAATCACAGAACATTAGGGATTGGAAGGGACCATGAAAGATCATCTACTCCAATTCCCCCCGAAGCAGGACCACTTAGACCAAGTTGCACAGGTCCCCTCCTCCAGCACACACAAACATCTACTGCAAAAGCCCGAAACACCAGAATGCAGAATCTGCACCACCACCACTGCCTGTACCAGACTCCATTCATCTTCCCTGCCCTAACTGGCAAACAGGCTGCAGCTGTACTAGTCAGTAAGAAATAACCCGAGAGCCTCAGAGTGTCTGATCTTCAATGCATTTGAGTGCCTCTGGGATGATGCTGCATGTAAGAAAGTGGGGAAAGAATCCAAATATAGGAACCCCAGACAAATGCAGGGATATGACACAGAGAACACGGCTCCATAGGGGGATGCGCTGAAGTTTTGAGGAGCCATTTTACAGGGAACAATAACTGCCTGAGGATATAATACAAGAAAAACAACTGTATGCTCTCAACATGTTGTTTTTGACATGGACTTGTTTTCAGGCTCCTCCTTATGTTAACGGCTTCTGTCTCCTTAATTGTATACAAAGCAGTAATTTTACAGAACTGGAATTCTTGGCAAGACAGTCCAATTTTATTATAGAAAATGGGAAAAAAAGGAACTCTAGTAATTCTGCAGGCAGATTTCACATCTATTAGGTTTCACATTTTATTTGAGTCAGCAACATGCCCTTGTGGCCAAGAAGGTCAATGGCATCCTGGGCTGGATCAGAATGGGAGTAGTTTATAGATCAAGAGATGCTCTCCCCCCCTTCTACTCTGCCTGGTGAGACCACAGCTGGAATAGTGTGTCCAATTCTGGGCCACTCAGTTCCAGAAGGACACAGAACTGCTGGAGATAGTCCAGCGCAGATCCACAAAGATGATGAAGGAAGTGGAACACCTCCTGTATGAGGAAAGGCTGAGGGAGCTGGGTCTCTTTAGGTTGGAGAAAAGGAGACTGAGGGGTGACCACATTAATATTTATAAATATGGAAAGAGTGGGTGTCAGGAGGATAGAGCCAGGCTCTGCTCAGTGGCACCTAATGATAGGGCAAGGGGCAATGGATGTGAGCTGGAACATACGAGGTTTCACATAAATATGAGAAGGAACTTCTTCCCAGTGAGAGTGACAGCACTGGAATGGGCTGTCCAAGGGGGTTCTGGATTCTCCTTCTCTGGAGACATTTAAAACCTGCCTGGACATTTTCCTTTGCAACTTGATCTAGATGATCTTGCTGTGGCAGGGGGATTGGACTAAAAGATCTTTCAAGGTCACTTCCAATCCCTAATGCTCTATGATTAGCAATGTAAATGCACACGTGTGTGCTCGTGGCTCTGTCAAAGTGCCCCAGCTCAACACTATTCCCATTGCTGCTAAGAACATATTCCCTACAATGTTTTTATCCAAATCATTGCCATTAAAAGGTAGACAGAGGTCTACTTGCATGTTTAGGAAAACCTACTGCTTAACATAATGCATCCACAGTGTCTTTGAAGTGACACATCAACGCTTCAGCTTTCTGTTAGTGCCAGATGTTTGGGAACCCTTTTCTTTAGAATATCCTTTGCAGAAGAAAACAAGTTTGAAGGGAAACATGATGAAATCCAGTAACTCCACCATAAGCTGCAAGACCTGATCATATCCAAACGTGCTATTTCAAGTGTATATTAGACACACATCCAAATATAGGATTAGGATTCAAATATTATCCAATCCAAATATTCTAGGATCCACAAAATCACAGAACATCAGGGATTGGAAGGGACCTCGAAAGATTATCTAGTTCAATCCCCCTGCCACAGCAGGATCACCTAGATCAAGTCACATAGGAACATATCCAGGCAGGTACTAAACATCTCCAGAGAAGGAGACTCCACAACCCCCCTGGGCAGCCCGTTCCAAATAGGGTTCTACTTAAAACCAGCACCACACTTCCAAAAAATCAAGCACTTTTCTGACATTGTAATGGTTTGTAATCCTCACTTTTCAAAGTTAAAACAATTAGAAATTGCCCATGCAACCACTCATTTAATTTTAAAACTCAGTAAAGCTCCGCATCATATTCACACACCTTCCCATCCCAAAATATGAAAGCAGTTTCATGCACTTCCATGCATTTCTAAAACAGAGAGCAAAATACAACAGATACTGCAAAGTTTGCCATCCATGACAATCGATACTGCCACAACACTTTAATCCAGATCTACAAATCTAAAGGACAGTTTCTGAAGACGTTGCTAACCTTTTCTGCCTCCTCTTCACCCCTGATGGCATCTGAAGTGGTTTCAGTGTACAGGAGCTCATGGAGGGCTCTGGGAGACTGTTGTGCTGAAGAGGCTGGCAGAAGCATGGAACATTCCAGCTTTACCACCACCACCCCCAGCAGAAGGTCTCCAGCTGTCCCTTTAGGAGAGTTTTGTGTTGTTGTTGCACTGTCCAAGCAACCTAATGCAGCCAGGAGCCAACGATTTGGCCCAAACCCCAGAAAAAGTTCATAAATCTCACGGAAAGAACAATATCTGCAGTTTTAATAGACTCTCAGGAGGAGGTTCACACTCATTCTTGTTAGCTGTTGCTCTAAAGAGCTGCCACCACCACAGAGGATTTCAAAAAGCCCATCTAACACTGAATTTAATTTGTAGGGACTAGAGATTTTAGATATTTTGATGGCTGTTTGCAACTTGATGGGTGTTGGCATGAGGAATATTAGCATCTGTGTTCTTGGATCATCACACTAACTTCTTCCCACATCACAAGAAGGGAAATGTACTGTCATTTAGAACTTCATCAGCAGACAGGGCCTTTAGTGCAGTCATTTGAGGACTAATAATTCATCAATGTGATCAAAAAGATACTGAGATACTGAATGTGCAGAGTTTCTCTGCTGTTCCTCATTGATAATCATTTTGTGCTTATAAATCCATTAAACCATCAGCAGCAACAACCAGCAAAACAGATACAGGTCTGAGAAAGAAACCCATCGTTTTAGAAGAGTTTCAGTCAGGGCTTACAAACTGAGCTCTACTAGTAGCACACAATGACTTTCAAGAAACACAGGAAACAGCATTTTGCAGTCATTTAGGCTGTGCAGGTGCTGTGTTTGGGATCCTTTCTCAATGCTACAACCTCATCTAGCAGGAATTTTGGTGAAGCAGCCTCAAAGCTTCTCCCTGCAGAGACCTTCCCACCACATCTCCCTGCACAGCATCCTCCGATTGCTTAGAAGCAGGGGCTGAACTCATGGTAGGCTCTCTCTGCCTCTCAGCCAGCACTGGTGCACTTTATACAGTGCCCTTCACTTCCACCATACAATGTATACGGAAGATGCAAAGAACAGCAACAACCCCCCCACTCCAAATGTGCTGTAAAGTCTCTCCAACTTCCTACTGCATCCCATGAATTAAAAGTAGTTTAAAACAAAGACTATCAAGCCATGCTACATCAACTGGTAAAGACCAAAATGGAAAAAAAAAGTTAAAATAAATAAATTAATAAAATCTATCTGACCTCACTGATCATATGACAGAGCACTGGAAGGGGCTGTGCATGGGGGCTGTGCAGTCTCCTTTTCTAGAGGCGTTTAAAACCCTCCCATGCGATTGGATCTAGGTGATCCTGCTGTGGCAGAGGGATTGGACTAGATGATCTTCCGAGGTCACTTCCAATCGCTAATGTTGTGTGGTTCTGTGATATTAGCACTACATGGCCCCTCAGAACAGTAGGAGCTTTCATATTTAGCTAAATAAATAAAACCACTAGGGCGCTGGGGAAAAAAAAACTCATATTGTCTTCTGTCTATTCACAGAACAAAAGTGCAGTTGTGAAGGAGAACAATGTGGTTCCTTTTGCCTCACGAATCCATTCTTCCTCAATTCATTGACAATGGGGTCGTTTTCATACCACTCTTTTTTTTTTTTGGTCGTTGTAGCTCAGTGTTATTTGTACATTTTTACTCTGGACAAGAATGGGGAAAGGAGCAAATGGTGTCGTGTTCTACTCAAAAAAGATGATCTACGCACCTACTCCCGTGAAACATCTCTTGTCAGAACCTCAAAAATATCCTCCACATCTGTGGGGAGCAGGGCACAAACAAGGAGGAAAAGAAGTCATCAGAGAAACAATGCCCAGGCCAGACTGCTGATAACCATCCTACATGAGAAATTTACCTACAAGCAGAGGCTTTCAGGGCAATTCTTACACAAGAAGGAATTGGATAGTCTCAAGCTTAGAATCATCGAATTGTTCAGATTGGAAAAGACCCTTGGGATCATCAAGTCCAACCATCAACCCTACTCTACAAGTTCACCCCTAAACCAGATCCCCCAACATCTAAGCGACTTTTAAATATATTCAGGGATGGGGACTCAACCACCACCCTGGGCAGCCCAGTCCAGTGCCTGACCACTCTCTCCGAGAAGAATTTTTTCCTGATGTCTACTCTAAACCTACCTTGTTGAAGCTTGAAGCCCTTCCCTCTGATTCTGTCACTGGTTACATGTGAGAAGAGACCAGCACCAACATCTCTACAACGTGTAGAGAGTGATGAGGTCTCCACTTAGCTCCTCTTCCTCAAACTAAACAGCCCCAACTCTCTCAATCTCTCTTCATAAGATTGATTTTCCAGGCTCTTCCCCAGCTTCATTGCCCTCCTCTGCACTCACTCCAGCATCTCGATGTCTCCTTTGTACTGAGGTGCCCAACACTGGACTCAGTACTCAAGGTGCGGCCTCACCAGCGCTGAGTGCAGGGGCACAATCGCATCCCTACTCCTGCTGAACACAGTTTCTAATCCAGGCCAGGACATTATTTGCCTTCTTGGCCACCTGGGCACTCTCTGGCTCACATTCAGCTGCTTGTCAATTACAATCCCCAGGTCCTTCAGAGAAGCAGTGATTAAGAACAATGGCCAACTGAAAACTCATCAAGAAACCAAGATCGCAATCAAGATTGGTTTGTGGTATGATGGGTACCCCACACCGTAGCTTTTCCTGACTGCAGTCCCTCACATACACACCTAACACTATAAACATCAGTCTCTTTTGGGGACTAATGTAGGGAGAACAAGAACCTGACACCAAAGACTGAAAAAGGCATCGATTGGTCTTCTGTCTCCTTTCATACCCCAGAACTCAAATCCGCCTCGTGTCTGTATTTGTATTTCTTCTGCTTGTTTGTCCGTCTGTATCCCTTAAGCACAGACTGTTTTCTGCAAATTAACTGTATCCCCAGCAATCAAAGAATCTGTACGATGTTGTATATGTGAAAAACCAATAGGACTTTATAAACTCCGGTGTTGGATTTACATCATCACTCTCTAACTGGTGTAAACCCAGCCAGCTCTAGCCCCCCAGCTTTAAGGAACTGGCTAGAACACAGGGGACTTTATTCCTTACAGAATTCTTCCCAACTCCCCCACCCTGTTTCAAGCAACAACATCTCACACAGCAAATAGCATCTCTCAACCAGCTGAGTTGCTCCTTTTAGCACAGTTCAGTTATTCAGCTGAAAACAACTAAAGAAAATAAAGGCTTGGGCAGTGGTTTACTGTCTCACATGATAAGCAGGAACCTCAGGGCTGTGTCTGGAAGCAGTGAGGGGGTTCCGTGGGGTTGGTTTGTTTTTCATTTCACACTCAAATGACAGCACTTCTCCAAAGTTCCCAGGTCCCAGTTCTCCCCACTAAGGCAACCTTCAAAAGCCCTTGAGAACTGATTTTATTAGATTAAGAAAAAGCTTTAAAGAAGCTGTTACAAAAATATTTCACTTCTCTGTTGACCCTTCTGCTTGGGGCCCTGCTCCGAGCAATCTTGCAGAGCTCCAGTGCCCTCATGATAATCTTTGTGAAAACACAGCACTAGCCAAGGGCCTGCCAGACTCCACAAACTTCAACTGCTGCCTCCAATACCAATAGCAGGTTTGTTTTTAAATTACTTGCATCAGAACGATGTCGGTGGCTACCACTGGGTAACACAAAACCCGGTCCTCCTCCATCAGCGATGTGTTGCTGATGTGAAACCAATCAATTACCATCAGCCCATTGATATGGGCTTTATTTTTAATTTGCTATTTTCTTTGAGCAGCCACTTCCAGCATTTATTCAAATACTACAGATAATGATTTACTACAATAAGGAAGATGAAACTCATCCAGAAGATCTCCACAGGCGCTGTAAGAACAAACTACAGAACCCTCTGCATCACCTCATTTAATGCAATAGTCACTCCTAAAAGAATTACAAATGCTACTTGTAACAGAGACTTGGCTGAACCAGAACGAACAGCAGATATTTGAGAGCGTTTACACGTCAGCTTGCAGTCACAAACGTTGATACTAAAAATAACTCAGCCCACATCCAATTTAGCCCTTTCTGAAAACTCTGTAGTCATGCAATACCCATTTTTTTCTCCTTGCCTTCACAACCTACTGACTTCTTCACTACTACTTTACTTTCTTTACTACTTTACTATCATAGAATCTATGATACAATGAAGAAAAAGGTTGGCCTTGATGACCTTGGAGGTCTCTTGCAACCTTAATGATTCTATGAAGACAATAACTCACATTATAGAAACAAATGGAGGAAGCTGACCTCAGCAACTGAGAGCCTGAGAGAAAAGACCTCATTTTAGACATTGTTCTCTACAATGGAAATGCATCAGATGATGAAAATCCACTAGGATTGCACAAAGAATAACAAGAAGATTCAAAAATGAGACTTGGCAAAGAGAAGGAACTGAAGGTTTTTTCCTGGTGGGTGGGTGGGTTTCTTAGCAAGAAATTAGAGAAACTAAGGAAGAGCCATGACAGTAGCCATCAGGTTTAGAAAGAAGGGTGATGCCCTCCTTCCTGTTGGGAGGCCTTTGTCACATGGATATCCAACAGTTCTTAAAAGTTAACACAAATAAAGTTGAACCTGCATTGGAGAAAGGGATGGGACTACATAATCCCCACTGGCCCCTGACAAATCAACTCTTTCATGGCTCCACATTTCCCTCCTGACTTCAAATCATTTGCTTGTTCAGGAGTCCAGGACCTCTCGTTCCCATTTAAACACTAACATTTAAGTTTTTGCAAATTAGTCTCTTAGAAACATTGAGCTTAATATCAGGGCTGAGGATAAGTAATGGAACCTCAGTAAGACTTTTACTTGGATGCTCAGTACAGTCACAGCAGCTAAATAAACTCAGACAAATAAAACAATCATTCAAACAAATGAGTTATCGTCTAGATCAAATCTAACACTTCAGGGCAGTGTAGCGTGATACCTCTGTAAATTAGTAAGACCAGACCTCATTAAAGTACCCACCATTAAGTCTTTCCTGGAAAATTAGAGAAAAAACATCTCTTGTGTAGATTAACTGAGTTGTCAGCCAGCTCCTACTGTAAAGACCACAAGGTGAAATACGGCAGGAAAGGCAGGAGCTCCTTGCTTTCAGACCAAATAAATTCCACTTGGCACATATTGCCTAATTAGAGCTAATAGAATCAGAAAAACAGCAAAAATAAGAACAAGTACAACAGGAGCAGTTAGATTTGAAGTGAAATGAGAGGTCCGATACTCCGTGTGTTGCCAGATTCAATAAATGTGGCGCACAGATAAAACTAACCCGAGTTTCAATGATGTACACAGCAGCGACGGATTGAAAGGGGTGATTTTTCTCCAGAAACACAAGAACTTCAAGGTTTTACTCAATGCTTGAAAATTGTCATGGCTATGAACAACTGCACTTTTCTAAATAGAGCCTCCGTGCGAAGAGCATTACCTTCAGTATGATTTAACCTTTATCTTCATCAGCGCGTTTTAACCTTTCCTAGAATCACAGAATGGGTGGGGTTGGAAGGGACCTTAAAGATCGTTGAGTTCCAACCCCCCTCTATGGGCAAGGACACCTTCATCAGGTTACTCAGGGCCCCATCCAGCCTGGCTTTCAACACCTCCAGGGATGGGGCAGCCATAACTTCCTTGGGCAACCTGTTCCAGCATCTCACCACCCTTACAGGAAAGAACTGGTTCCTCATCTCCAACCTCAATGTCCCCTCTCCAAGTCTGGAATCCTTTCCACTTGTCCTCTTGCTACACACCCGTGTAAAAAACCCCTATCCCAGCTTTCTTGTAGCCCCCTTCAAAGATTGGAAAGCTGCTAGAAGGTCACCTGGGAGCCTCCTCTGCCCCAGGCTCAACAGCCCAAACTTTCTCAGCCTGTCCTCACAGGGGAGGTGCTCCAGCCCTCTGATCATTTGAGATGCTCCCCTTTGGACACCTTCCAGGAGCTCTATGTCCTTCTTATGTTGGCGACTCCAGAACTGGACATAGGGCTCCAGGTGGGGTCTCACAAGTGCAGAGCAAACAGGGACAATCATCTCCCTCGACTGACTGTCACTGCTTGTTTTGATGCAGCCAAGGACACAGTTGGCTTCCTGGGCTGCAAGTGTACACTGATGGCACCTGTTTAACTTCTGCTCCACCCTCACCCTTAAGTTCCTGCTCGTTAGAAACTTTTTTAAAAACCCTCAATTCCATACATCCTTACACTTATAGCACTGACTAATGGATTTACAGATTTACAATCAGGAAATTCTCAAATGTGAACTCAGACCTCTGTTAGGCTTTAAAAGCTAAGCAGAACTTGTAAGTTTAATTTTTGTGTTCTCTGCAGAAAAGTTTGGGTTTAAAAAGTTGAAAAGTTTCTGCCCCTCCACTCCCTCTTCTTCTCCCTGCTCAGCGACTTCAACCTTCTTTGCTTTTCTCCATCTTGGTATCTATTCAGAGGTACACTACTGCCACCGAGAGAAAATGAAGATTTACGCGTGGGACAAACTGTCAAGGTCTACTAATTTATCTGTGTTCAAACTGGAGAGACCATGAGAATTCTGAACGTTGAAGATTTATGAGGATCGAGAGTGAAGTCAGATGACTGCTGTGATTTGCGAGAAAGAGAAGCAAGAACCATCTACAATGAAGATGTTCTACATTTTATCTCAGTTTAGTGGAGGAGAGGCATGATGAAAATCCATGTGTCTGTGTCTAAGTCTTGTGTGGGGTTGTTTCTTCCGATGTGTGGTGGCAGGAGTGAATTAAAATGTCTTGGTGCCTTGGTACCTCTTTTGCCTACGTATTTCACAATTTACAGGCTTACTCCAATGGCTACTATGGAGCCCCCAGATAAGCCTTCAAATAAGATTTAGTACAAGTCAGCAATAAGCACTGGATTTATGACTATGCAGTGTCATGAATTAGACATGAGACATTTCTACCAGCTCTTATCATTCAGAAGACGGTTCGCCCCAGGTTTTATCAACATGATCCTGTATAAATCTTTTGAGCAGCTCTTTTTGACAAAGCTACCTCTAATAGCTCTGAAAACATCCACTGGTACAGAATTGTTTTACAATTTAGCAGACCTCAGCCTTGTGTTTTATGAGAATGAGCTTAAATTTTAGTCTACTTAAGCCTCATAAAAATTCACAAAGATACGTTTAATAAAGAAACACAAAAGAGAAGTTGTCCCAAGTTAATAAAATTCCTGTAACAAATAAAAGGTAAAGAGCTTATCACTGCAGATGTATATTTGTAGGGAGTTAACAGTAGCTCTATCACATTTGTGTTTATTCTTCAGAACATCTGAACTGTGAATCCTGAACGTTCACCTCTTTATGCACAACCATACCCCTGCTGTACGCACAACAAAGAATCTTTAATGAGACTACAATCACAGAATCACTGAATGTTAGGGATTAGAAGGGTCCTGGAATGATCATCCAGTCCAATCCCCCTGCCACAGCAGCATCTCCTAGATCAAGTCACACAGGAACATGGTCAGGTGGGTTTCAAAAGTCTCTAGAGATGGACACTCCACAACATCCCTGGGCAGCCCATTTGAATGCTCCGTTACCCTCACTGGGAAGAAGTTTCTTCTCATATTGATGCGGAACCTCCTATGTTCCAGCTCACACCCATTGCCCTTTGTCCTGTCATTAAATGCCACTGAGCAGAGCTCCATCCTCCTGACACCCACCCTTCACTTATTTATAAACATTAATGAGGTCACCCCTCAGTCTCCTTTTCTCCAAGCTCAAGAGATCTTCATGTGACCCCAGCTCAGCAGATTTGAGACGGAGCTGATTATGGTGGAGTTGGCTTGGATGGCTGCAGCTGAGAAGGAAGCATCTTTCAGTGTTGTGGTGGAAAACAGCCAGAGAGATGACAAACCACACCCAATCCCCTTGTTCTGCAGTCTGGCCAGTGGTGGGGAGGCGTTCAACGATTGATTACAGACAACTGAGTAGTGCTGGATAGTCTTGTTTACAATAACTCTACATTTTGGAGTAGCTCCTGCCCTCCTGAGGGTGCCTCCACAGCAGCCAGCAGTAGCTTTTGGTCCAGTGAGAACTCACAGGCTTCGCTGGTAGTGTTTTGGAAAGAGAGACTTTACCTTCCTAGAAAGCTCTGGAGAGGAGCAATTGCTGACACAAGATTCCAATGATGCAGCTGCAGCCTCTTGGATCCTGGAGACACGGACACGGACCACCCAGGGAGCCCATGGTGGATTTTGGCTGGGGATGAAGGCAGAAGGTCTCATCTCAGAGGAATGTTTAACAACAGATGAAAATTGCTGTAAAAGAAAACAAATGGTGTCACAGAGACGAGGCATGTGGTAGCTCAGAGTGATGGGGTGGCTCATTTCTGGCTGTGGTTCAGTTCCAGGGGACTGAGGACTGTCAGGAGGAAGCACAGCAGGGGATGGCTGGAGCAGGAGAGTCTCTGCTTCAGATTTCAGCAAGTTTTTATTTTTCATTCCACCCTGATTATGTTGTTGTGACCATCACAGCTGTTGGATTTTTGTCAGGAAATTAGGAAAAACACATTCTGTCCTGGCATGGAGGAAGAACAACAGCCAAGGTCTCTTTAGCTTGGAGAAGACGAGACTGAGGGGTGACCTCATTAATGTTTATAAATATGTGAAGGGTGGGTGTCAGGAGGCTCTTCTCAATGTCATCTAGTGATAGGACAAGGGGCAATGGGTGTGTGCTGGAACATAGGAGGTTCTACGTAAATATGAGAAGGATCTTCTTCACATTGAGGGTGATGGAGCACTGGAACAGGCTGCCCAGAGAGGTTATGGAGTCTCCTTCTCAGGAGACTTTCAAAACCCACCTGGATACACCCCTGTGTGGCCTGACCTAGGTGGTCTTGCTTAGACGGAGGGGGTTGGACTAGATGATCTCTAGAGGTCCCTTCCAACTCCTAACAGTCTGTGACTTCTATTTTCTTAAGGAAATTGTGAACTAAAGTGATGAATGAAACAGATTTTTTTACTTGAAAAGCAGTGTGAAATTAGAGTGGTTTGGTATCGCTGTCCATGTGCAGAAGGCACGTGCAGAAAATCAGTCCTGGTGGGTTGAACATTCCATCTCTCAGGTAAGCTCATGTTGTGCTTTAAAAACTGAGTAGGATCTGAAAGGGTAATTTGTTCTCTGGAGACATTCAAAACCCACCTGGATATGTTCTTGTGTGACTTGATCTAGGTGATCCTGCTGTGGTGGGGGGATTGGAGTAGATGATCTTTCCAGGTTCCTTCCAATCCCTAATGTTCTGTGGTTCTGCTATGCTGTGTGGTCGAAGGTATTAAAGATGAGAGCGATGTGACTAGGTTTGGAGGATGGAGCTGTTGGTCTGAAGTCTACCAGTAGAGGTCAGGCTGCAATAAGGCAACTAGTCGAGAAAAGTTCAGTGACTGCTGAGTTGTGGCTCAGATTAGGGCTGTTCCATGGTCTTCTCATGGAGAGTCAAAGTGCCCATAAACGTAAAATTTACCCTCAGCTGTAGTCAATAACTTGGAGGATCTTGGGCTATGAAAGTGGTCTTGTGGCTATTGTTTAAAAACACCAGCTTCTGATGTGACTGACATGTGAAGCCAGTGTTTCCTGCCCCAGTGTGAGCTGACTGATCACCGCGGGGACATTGCTTTTTTGGGAGGCAAATCTGTTGTCCTACAGAAAGGAAAAAAGTCTGGAAAAACTCTTCAGATATGAAGAAGGGGGAGAAGGAGAAATAACAATTTTTAGGGACCCACTCACTTGGAAAAATGGTTCATGTAGTCCATGGTATTTGGTGCCTGAAGTACGCACAAACTTCTCTGCCAAGTTTTACCATTTGAAGGTGGTTGTATCCCCTGAGAATCAGAAGCCAAGAACCAGAAGTGGGGCGCTGTGAATGTACGTCTCTTACGGGTAACTATACTTCTGAGTTTTTATCAGGTCTCCCAGTTAGTCACAGAATCACAGAACATTAGGGGTTGGAAGGGATCTTGAAAGCTCATCCAGCCAAATTCCCCTGCCACAGCAGGATCACCTAGATCCAGTCACACAGGAACATATTCAGGCAGGTTTTAAACATCTCCGGAGAAGGAGACTCCACAGCCCCCTGGGCAGCCCCTTCCAGTGCTCTGTCACCCTCACCATGAAGAAGTTCCTTCTCATATTGATGTGAAACCTCCTGCTGCCTCTTATCCTATCATTAGAAGACACTGAGCAGAGCCTGGCTCCATCCTCCTGACACCCACCCTTCACGTATTTGTCAACATTAATGAAGTCACCCTTCAGTCTCCTTTTCTCCAAGCTCAAGAGAAAGTTCCCTCAGCCTTTCCTCATCAGAGGGGTGTTCCACTCCCTACATCATCTTTGTGGCTCACAGTCCAGGTCTCACAGTTTCAGTGACTAGTGGACTAATTTACTTTTTGCCCAAATAATGTTCACAAAAGCATTCTGGTTGAGGCTTTTGGTATTTCCATCTTGAAGACATGTTCTAGAGCTGCATCACCTTGTTTTGTGTGTGCTTTGGCAAGATCTATCTCCTTTTAGTGTTTGTTGGGCAAGAGGTATCTTGCTTCTGGTGATGATAATTGAATGGGAGGGAGATGCCTGCAGGGCCAGAAAGATTGTGGGGAAAAATCCACTCCCAAGCAAAGTGGTTTCCAGGTGTGATACTTTAGCCAGGTTGGAATTATCCCCCATTTTCTGAGATACACCCGCAAGGAGGAGAAAACTTTAGCTCTTGGGTAGGAAGATGGGTCTCGTTCTCCTCTCAGTCTGCATGAGGTACATAAATACTCAGATGCTATCATTTGTCTTGGGAAATTAAGGAAATTAGAGCAGGAAGATTAGAGATGTTTTTAATCACCTCTGGCTCTGCATCCAAGGATTTTTTTCCATTGCTCAGCTCCATCATGGGCTTCTCTGCTGGGCTTCAGAGGGTACAAACCCCGCAGCTGCTGCAGCATCACTGCAGTGACTGATGTATTGGATGGATCTCTCTGCTCAAAGTATTTACTAATCCCCACATTAACAGCAACTGCACGACCAGGTGCCTTAATGTTTCCTCTCTGCTTAATCCTTGCTGTCAAACGAAACGTGAAGCTCCACCCAAACGGCCCCCAACCTCTCGTGTTGTTCAGTGCACCATTTCAAAAGAGTTACGAGGTGACTGCGTGCCAAGGGCGCAATCGGCTTCGCCCCCAGCGCCCCCTCCTGCCGCCGCTGGGGCTGCTCCGGGCCGCCGCTGGCTCCTCTCCGCCCGAGCGGCGGCGGGGACGCGACCGGGCTGCGGCAGCGCTGCCGCGGGGGAG
>JAOXOE010029438.1:0-14444 GCA_028565055.1 Phoeniculus purpureus
ATACAAGACTTCAGTTGTACAAGGCTAGTTTTCTCAGTGCACTGAAAATTGAGTATTATTTCTTTTCTGTGCATTCTGGATGATCCCTTAGAGCCAGTAAGGCTGATGTGCTCTTGCCAGCATCTTCAGTGGTCATTTACGCCACTTAAGGAAAGGATGAGCAGTCAGTGCATCCAGGGCTGAGCTACAGAGAATAGAGCTCATCACACCTCAGTGTGGAATTCCCTCTGCAGTTGTGGGTTATAGGCTATGAGAGGCTTGACCTAAAACAAAGCAGTCCTATGCTGGCCAAATGTGACTGACAATGGCATGTAAATTAAAAAAACTTACAAAGCACTTTAAGTGATCTTTTGAAGTTCATATGGGAGTATTTCTGTAGACACGTTTTACTGCCAGATATTACATAGGCCATGTTATATTTAATGCTATATGATAAAACAAGGAAAAAAGTATATAAGGCTGTTTGTTGGGCTGTGACTTATCCTGAAAGTCCAGCTTCCTATAATGTAGTAATTTGAAGAGATCTGACATGTATTTGCCTTGTAATTGTCACAGAATCATAGATAGATAGAATGATCTAGGTTGGAAGGGACCTTAAAGATGTTCTAGTTCCAACCCTCTGGCCATGAACAGAGACAGCTCCCATTAGAGTAGGCTGCTCAGAGCTCCATCCCTTATTCCTCTCTTAGTGCAGATATTCAGTGACAAATGGGAAAAAATAATGGTTGGACTTGATGTTCTTAAAGGTCTTTTCCAACCTAAACAATTTTATGATTTTGTGGTGATACTTTTTTCTTTAGGGCTTGAGGGTTTTGGCGGGGGGATGATTTGGTTGTGGTGGTGTTGTGCTTGGGCTCCTTCTGTCTATCTATGTGTGCAGGAACACTGTCTTGTGGGGCTGTAACATTCTTTGCACTGTGGATCAGGGAAAAGCTATATAGATCCAGGAATTATTAGGGCCAGGGTTTTTTAGCTGTTTGATTTCCTAACTTATCTCTTGTCCAGCAACAGCTAGTATGTAATTCCTACTTTTTTCATAAATCATTATGGAATAGTTCTGAAAACCTGTGACTGCTTCAGTTATATTGCAGGGTATATATGTGTATATACATACATATGATTAGGGCTGCTATTCGTGACTGTGGGACTGAGTAGCTAGGTGGGTGGAACCCAAAGCATAAGAGGCTGTAAACTACTTCAGTTGTGGTTCAGCAGTCACCAAAGAGTTAGTTAATTAATTAATAGCGCAAGTCACATTTCTCTTGATTCCACATCCACCAAAAAGATTTATCCAAGCTATTTCTAAGCTGAAAGCAGGTCACAGTCATGCTGGGCACAGTCACCAAGGTGAAGGAACTTAACTAACAGTCCTGTACCAATTCCTGTGGTATTATGTGTGCTCTATGTTGATGCATGTGAATTGCTCATCTATCATCAAAAAGCACTGTTATATACCAAAAGCCCCAACAGAATTAGATTTACACTGAATTTTTGTTACATCTAGATACACAGAAGTATAGATTTAGATTAGAATTTTTATATATATGGGGCTTTTCATTTACCTCACTGTCCTTCTGTTGTCCAGATAAAGAAAGCAAATCAAGCTTGTCATAAAGAGCATTGACAAGCTGAGCAGCCTATGTCTAAGATTACACACACACAGAAACACTCACATTAGTTAAAGTGAATGAATATGAAACCTATGTGCATAAGTTAGTGTATTAAATCCCTAGACAGACACTGTATTTCAGTAGTAAAGAAATTTCTGTTTGCTGTAGCATTCATCTGCAGAGTCTCTGCATACACAGAATCTCCAACAGTGCAAGCCCCACTCAACAGCCACCTCCCACTTCATGAATAACATTTGTATACCTGCTTGTCTTGGCTCTGTGGGTCTCAGAATAATTTGGTCTGCAGTTTCACACATTGCTCCTGAATGGCCAAGCATAAATTTTTACCACTTCTACTATGGTTCCTATCGTAGTCAGTGAGGATTTAGTGCTAAAACTCTACAATATTTACACTAATCTTTCTGTTGCCTTAAAAATGTGCAAGTCTTTAAGGCAATAGAATGGGTATCATTCTAAGATACCCATTTTCAGGTAGTTTCAGTAGATTCAACTGTGAAATGATAGGCATCTTTGCTATTAGCAGTAGAAGGTGTATGATGGCACCAGCTTGACCTTTGTGTTCTCAAACAGACAACATTGTCCCCACAAATGCAGGGAACCATGCTCTCCTTTCAGGGCAAAATAGGAAGAAAAGTACATAAAACCCAATGTTTCATAAACATTTAAGGACAAGAAACAAGAGGTTTTCCCAGCACAGAAGTCCCTATGGGCAAAGAGTCAACTTCAATTTGTGTTTCTGCTCAGCTTGGCAGAAGGGCATGTTTATCCACTCAAGTGAGTCTTATTTTTAATGGTTTTGTATGAATTGCTTACCTTTCTAAACATCCCTTTAATCCTTTGATGATAAAACTTTTTAACATGGCATAATCGTGTAAGTTTTGTCTAAAATAGGTTACCTAACTATCTTTACTAATCTAACTGGAAAAAAGTGAATATGGAATAAAATAGATACATACGTGTAAACCTTTTCCTGTTGTCTTGCAATGCTAGGAAATTTTTATCCTGAAGGAAAACAGCCCTTAATTTTTAAACAGAGTAAAGTTATTCTACAGCTGTATGAGAATTTGCTTCCCAATAGCATTAAGTTTACTCTTTTCATAAAATATTGGCTGCGTGCTGAGCTGTTCCTCTATACTAAAGTCACTGAAGGTGGAGAGCTGAACATGAGCACGTTCTCTCTTACTGAAAAATGGATGTCCTGTTGAAAAAAATACCACTTCAGGAATGCTCAAAAATACTTTTGAGAATGGGAATCTGTTGGTGAGCCCAGATTTTGCGCTGCCAAGACTAAGTAGTGCAGAAGATGGAAGCGGTAAAAATCTATGGACTGAGTACTTGGACTATAAATATTAATACAAATTTTCACTTGATGGGCAGGCAAAGCCAATATAATGGTGATGAACTCGAAATGATGAAGCAAGACAAGAAGAAACATGTTAACAAAGATGTAAAATAAATCAAAGTCATTCAAGTACCCATTTTACTTTGCATTCTTCTATTTGATAGCTCTCCTTACTACAGTCCTCGTGCTGGATTTGGAAATTCACTTTCCTTCTGCAGAACACCTTCCAAATCTGTGCTAATTGGGCTGCTGTAACCATTTTATTTGATTCTCAACACCAGTTTGCAATTTGCATCTGTATTCTACATCCACAAGGAACACTGTTATAGAAGATTAAAGTACGTTTCACTTGCTATTTTGTATCTCTGCTGTGAAGATTAATTAATGCTTTTATAAAAGCACTGACAAAATTCCCACTGGTCCATTAACCTCCAGCAGTGGAGGATCACAGTTCATGTCTGGTTGAATTAGACCTGTTTTCTTCTTGTTTGTGATGCACACAAAGAGAGAGTGTCTCATGTTGAAAAATCCCAGATGCCCACTTCCAGTGGCTACATGTGCCCAGAAACACAAATGCGTATAGACATTGAAAAGCAGCGGGTGTCACATCCCGGTAATAAGTTCCTCACAAGAGGAAGGGAACAGCATCCAAAGAACTCAAAGTCTTGAACTTGCTAGTAAGGGAATGCTGAAGGATGGACTTCTCCCCTTTACTTGGGAAAGAGAATGAGTCCTGATCGTTTTCCATAAAAAGAGGACTTTCAAGATAACATGAGTATACAGGGTATACTCCAGCTGTCCCCGATCTCTGTGGTAAAAGTCTCCCAGTAGCTCAGATAATAAATTATGGAGATATCTTAGTTCATTGCAGTCAGTCCTGCACCCTGACAACCTTAATAAAGACTAAATCTTTGGAGAACCAAGCTGAATTCTTGCAGATTTCTCCAGAGCTTATAAAAACCAAAGCTTTTCAGACATGGATTGATTCCTTCAGGAAAAATATTTCTCACACCAGAACAACACACTGCCACTTTTCAAGTCCCAGCCCAAAGGGTGGTGGCAGTAGAGCACCTGAGCTGAAGTGTACATTATACACTGGGAAAATCCATTTCTTTTATCCTAGCTATTGTCAGGCAGTAGCCCATTCCACTGACACTTCAGGCAACAACAGAAATGTAAGCACCCTCAGACACATGACATTTCAGTTTGGAAGTCTACAGTTCAGCTGAATTGTAAGTAACTGAGAAGAGTTTAACTGTGGAATGTGTCAGGAAGATTGTAACGGGAGGCAATACTGTGTGCAATCCTTAATTCACATTATGAAATATCTCTGATATTCAGCAGGCATGCTGAGCATGTATGAACATTGTTGGAATGTTTGCCTAGAGTATTAATAGCGCTTAATGACATTATTTATGTCTGCTCTGCTTGTAAAAGGCAGTGATGCCTCTGTGGCTGTAAATGCAATTGCATTTCTAGTTTCATAAGATCCACTCTTCTGGGTTAATTTCCAAATTTCTCTGTGCAGTGAATAAGAAGTGAATAAGTGTTTTAGGAAGTTAGGTAGGACTGCAATGAGTTTAAATATTAACACAGATTAATAAGGATAATAATGTGATCATTTAAGCTAATTATTTTCTCAGACAGCATCCATCCTATTTAGGCAACTGCACAGCCTTAAGTCTTCATTTATTACCGGTACTGCAACTGCTAGTTTAAGTTGAGTTCATGTGTTTTTAGTAACATAGATTTAATCTGAAATCTGCATTTGAGCTGTTTCCATGTGACTATTCCACACAGAGAAATGCATTTATTCTAAATTTAAATGGTAACTATAGCAACCAACCTTTACTGTGTTTCAGTAGGAAATACAGAGGCCCACTCAGACAGAAGGAAACATATTGTGATAATCATCATTCTATGCAAAGACAAGAGTTTGTATTTTAAAAAGTAATTTTCAGAAACTAAGTATTCTTACTATTGCGACTTGGCAATGAAGTGAATTGCAGTGAATCTCATTTGGGGGGTACTGTCAACGTTCAAAAAAGGGTCCTATGTGGACCAGTTTGGAGGATATCACACACCTCACGTTTTCCCCAGTTATTGATTATGTAATAAAAATACAGTATCGAGCTCTTATAAGCTAGCTAATTCCTAATCCTAGACAAACAGAGTTACCATTTCAATTATAGGTAAATGGTTGGATTTGTTTCTTGGGTCTATAGATGACTGATTCTGTAGAAGGTTTTGCAAAGGTAGTAAATGTCCCTTTTACAGTAATGACCATATTAGTCAAGGTGAGTAAGGACATGAATAGTTCCTTCTTTAGCTTTCTCTCTCTGCACCTGCTTTTCTTGGGGGTTGATTTTGTTTATGGGAGAGCTCACCACTTCTTTTAAATTACTTTTTCTTTACGTCCTGACATTATTATTTAAGCATATGTGCTAAAAATTTGAATCTGCAATGTATGTAGCTCTTGTAGTAATGATGAACTTTCTAAATATCCTAAAGGTGTGTAGTTTTCCCACCAATAAGATATTTAGTTCATATATTTCAGTATGCTAGTAGATTGTAAGTTTTACTGACATGTTTCTAAAATAATGCTCATTCCTTTGATAATGGAAATTTGGGATAATGATCTATAATACTTAGGAATAGAAACACTGAATGCTCTAATGCCCTTTCTAAATGCTTTGTGCATCTCTTCATTCCTTCTGTACTGAGAACTGTAAATTGTGTTTGTCCTGTCTTGATCCTAAGATATAAATGGATCCAGATGGTGTGCATTCCTCTTCCATATAATTTTGGTGACTAAACATGTTAAGCATTAAAAAGTAAAACTGTTGGTGTTTTCTTAGAAATTAATTTGTGTGACACAAGCTCATTGCCAATGACATTGATACTTGTTTCTCTCCAAAGAAAACTTTCTACGTCTCAGTATTACCTTGCTCTGAAACCGTTGAGTGTGCAGCGTAACAAATCCTTTCTCTAGCTGTGTTTTTTGAAGCCGTAGCTAGCAGGACCAAATAACTTCTGAGGATTTCCATTGGAGCATTCCAGAACTCTACAGACTAAGCCATGTTTTGGGTGATGCCACACTGCAGTTTGGCTTCTCAGATCCCAGGAGATGGGCTCACTGGGAATGTGTACTCTGGCTTTTCAGTCCAGCACTGAGCTTTCAAAGCAAATGTACTTTTCACTGTCTCTTTGTAGACTTTGGTTCGTCTCATGGGGGCGTTTCGGTGAACGCTTACTAGTTTCACTTTTCAATGTTGTGGGCAGACTGTGTGGGTCTGTGTAGTGAGTGCTAGTTTATGGGTTTAAGGCAGCTTGAGAAAATGTGAGGTACCTAGCACATTTTTCAAGGACCGTTCAATTAGCCCCTAGAAGGCTTCTCTTACCTCCCTCAAAATCAGTTTAGTAAGAAATTAATTGCTTTTCTGTGGGATTCAAGGCAAGAGTTACTCTGAAGCATAAGGGAAAGGAGCTTCCCCTTGCCTTCTTCCATTCTGCTCCAGCCAGACAATCTTCTGGATCATTTCAGTGGGTTTATTAACTCTAAAAGCATTACAATCTCTTCACTCTTATTACTCATTTTCTGCTGCAGAGAAGGCACTAATGAGGGGTACTGCTGGGTGCAATGGATATGGGCCCAGTTGCAGGAGAAAAGAAGCAAGACACTTCTTTTCAACAACTGCAGTTTCTTACAGCTCCTCAGCCCATCGGGTGAAATGTCATCCTTTTTGCTGTGTGTTTGCCATGAACTTAGGCAGCATACCCATGCACTGTGTGAGGCCTTTTAAGCTAGTTTTTATTTAAGGTATTTTTGAGCAATTCATGACTCTGAAATCATGGGGTGGATTTTGAATATAAATTCAGAAATTATGGGATTCATCTAGAAGTTTATCATTTATGAAAGCTGAGGAACCAAGTCTCCTCTATAGGAAGACACAAAGGTGCTTGCACAAAATAAGTGTCTTCACTGGAAGGTTCATTACATGTTGGAACAGGCTGCCCAGAGAAGTGGTTGTGTCACCATCCCTGGAGGTATTTGAAAGTTGTGTAGAAATGGCACTTAGGGACATGCTTTAGTGGTGGACTTGACAATATTATATTTACAGTTGAACTCATTCTGAAGGGTCTTTTCCAACCTAAATGATTCTATTAAATTTATTCCATCATAAAGTGCACATCTGAAAGCACTGAGGTGAACAGTCTATTCGCAGTCTGCCTCTGTTTCATTCCTCTGACCATAGAATAACTCTAAATCTTGCCTCATTTTTGTTCAGCTTGAGTTGAAGAGGGTAAATCTGTCCTTAGTGTACTTTTGCCTTCCTCCCGTGTGTGCTGGGACGTAGTGCTTTTCCTGCTGATACAGGGCAGACAGAGGTCCTTAAATACAGTCCTGTGTTTTCATTAAAGCTGCTGTTTGGCTGAGGAAGTGACCTGACCTCCCTCTCTTTCCAATGTACTAATTTTGCCTTAAAGGCTCGCTTTACGCATAGCAAAGGCCAGTGGTTCCGGGAGACCCAACATCAAACAGGTCACACAAAATGCTACTATCATTAACATGTGTTTCTTTCTTTGTGTTTTATTTTCCCCAGAGTTGAAAGAAAGGAGCGTGCACGTTTGAAGACAGTGAAATTCAATGCAAAACCCGGTGTAATTGACGCAAAAGGGGTAGGTAAATAATGAAACATTCTGATACTGTGCTTTGTCATCATTTTATAGGTTTTAGAAAATAGAGAAAGAAATGTGAATTCACTGGCTTCCAAAGCTGTCAAATCTCAAAAAAATGTTCAAAGAGTCCTGAATGCAAAATTCAGGTTTCAGATGTTGTGTTTTAACAATTGTGGCAGACATTGAACACAGCGGTGTTTCACAGCAGGTACAACAGGCCAGCCAACATGCAAATTCCCTTCCACAAACACTATCAGGACAGAGCAGCATTCCTGCTGTTGCCACTCTGCAGCATCGCTCCAGTGTGCCCAGTAGTCACCAGTTCTCACTAGCCTCACAGTCAATATTCTGTACGCTGCAGTCAGGCTGGCAAGAGTCAGAGTGGGAGAAATGCCCACCTTCCTGGATGTTGAGGTAGTTTTGCAAGTGCATCTTGCATTTGTAGCAGGAGTGAGTACTTCCAGGTATTTATGTTTGAAAACAGTCCAGATGGCATGTGTGGGATTTATAGCTGAGGTCTTTTGTGAGGAAACCAAGAGACAGAGCCTCAGAAACTATCAGGAAAAAGTTCTGCTGGGCTGCAAAAATCACAGGGCAGGGTCAAAAATTAATGTAGAGACAACATAGGCACAGGTAGGTGCTTGCAAGGGACGAAACCAAGTGGTCTGGAAGGTCCCTTCAGACCTGCTGTTCTCTGCCCAGTTTGAAATTCTCATTCTTAAACTCTTCTTGCTCAGGTTTCCCTGTGGAATTGGAACAATGATACTTGCTTTATCCAAGTTTATTCTGCCCATTCAGTCAGTCAGATTAAGAGAGGAAGTTTCTCCTCATGATGTGAACGTGAATTCGTGTTCGTGCACAGGGCATCCCAAGGCTCCTCATGTCAGCAAAAAGTATTTCAGACTTGCAAATACTTCCTTCCCTGTTACTGCTCCAGGGAACAGTCACTGGGTTCAGGGCGAATGCAGAGTAATTGCACTGACTGAAACCAGAACGATAAGGTACATGGAATCAGACTTCAGCCTCTGCACGTTATTTGCACAGGCAGGTAGCTTGATATAAAATACAAAATAAGATGCATTGTGAAAGGAATTACTCATCTGCATTTCTTCAGGAGTCAGACGTCCATTCTTTCTGTTTGAAATGGCTGCTCTCTGCCACCCTGTAAATTAGTGGTGCCAGTTACTTTGGGAGATAAAAAGCTGTATACTGCCAATGAAATCACTTGTTAAATGTCTCCTTTCTGTATATCATCAAAGCCCCAGGGGAATAATTCATTCCTATAACTAATGGCCCTTATTCAAGTGAGTCTGTCAAAAATTTAATTACCTCTTGATTCTCCAAATTATGTTTCCATTTTTGCCATTACTGTGCCATTAATCTTCCAGACACTCGGGTCAATGATTTTTTCGGTGTTTAGGCAATTGCTTAATTACAAACCAAGACCATGGTACGTTTTTGGGAGAACTGTCTACTGTTAATATTTGCTAAAATTTGCTTCTGTCTATAAAAAAAAAAGCCTCCCACATTTTCAATGATCTTTGTGAAAAAATAATGTAGACTTCAGTGTGAAAGATCATAAAGGGAAGAAGGAGTCACTGTTAATTCATTTCAGCATCAACACATACAATGAGGTGCTTGAGTGTGGGTATGTACATTTTAGGGAACAGCATTTCCTTTCAGTCTCTAACATGTCTAGAGGTGCATGCTTTAGTATTTTTATCTTGAAGGAATTCAAACGTGGCTGCAGTAGGCCCAGGAGAGTTCTTTTGTTCTGAAATCGAGCTAAAATGCCGATAGAAATGGGAGTCATTGAGTCTGTTGTACTTTGTGCTCATACAGACACGACTGTGTGGGGAGGTGGTACTGTTTTAATTTACTCTAAATATAAATTAGGGGGGATGGTTTTTTCATGGAATATTTCTGCATTTGGCCAGGAGAATTTTAATAGCAAAATTGAACTAAACACAGAGAAGCCTCAGAGAGTTTTGTGCAAGTAAAAGGGTTAGCCTGTTGCAATTATACCTCCTTGCTTCTGCTGCAGAAGCAGTGTTTTAGAGCTAATAAACCACAGCAAAGGTTTTGTGAGATAGTGCCTAAATTTTTTTGAGCTAGTTATGATTCTAAAATATGAAGTTTCTAGTAATTTTACAGGTTTTACAAGTTAGATGCAGTTTCATCTGTTTATGCCTCATTTTTAATCCCACATGCAGATACAAGATACAAAGAAAGTACTACATGAGGTATGACATTTGTAACTGATCAGCTTCTTGTCTTTCACTAAAAAAGGGCTTGAGAACACTCAGCAATACAGCTGACAAACATGTTAGCAGGGATAGTTAAAGGATAATCTCTTCAAAGGCTCCAGAGATCTCTTTCAAGCCAAACCTAAGTGTGCTACCTCACCTAGAGGATGAGTTCAGCAAATTTTTAAAATGTGATGTAGAATATTTGTATCACTTCTAATTCATTTGATTGGACTTATCCAATTCATGGCTCTGAAATTAGAGTCTACAAAACCAAGATGGATACAAAGGCAGCATAAACACAGTAGGGAGCTCCAGTGAAACTTCTTGATCTCAAGTTGAAATTAGGCAGGATTGCATACCTGCCAAAGCAGAATACTGAATGGTAATCCTCCCTACCACAGGTTCAGGCTGAACAAAAATGTCCTTTCTTTCTCTAATCCTCAAAACCACAGCAGGTGATTGCTTTTCAGATTTTTTTACCAAATCCAGAAGAGTGTGGAACGGTGGAAATACTACCAAGAGGAAAGAGATGAGCCAGTAATCTCCTTTTTTTCTCAACTGTTGTAATTACAACCAGTCTGTCAGGAGAGAAAAATAGCATCTTTTTTGCTTTCTCCCTCTTAGATCATGTACTCCTCTTTAGTTACTGCCTTTTGTGATAGAAACTGTAGCTCTTGGAAAGACCTTTATCAACATCACACCTTTTTACCAATATCCATGGATATTGCCTGTTCTCAGAGAAGTGTTGCACTGTTTTGAAGCCAAAATTTAGGTATAGTTAACTTTATGTGGAGAATTGGTCGTCTTGGACTGTTTGCCTTTTCTTTTCACATCCTATTTGGCACATGACTCCAGAACATTGTCCTGTGGATAACCATCCCATTTCAGTTCCCAGGGAAATCAATGTCATGCCTCTCACAATCTCTCAGTTGTTAAGGTGTGTTTCAGGGTGCACAGTGGCTCTTCAGTCCATGCCAGGCGGGTGCCTGCCTTAGTGGATTCCTCACCTAGTTGAGGGGTGACAAATGGGGACAAGGTGCCTGCTAAGAATAGGGACTGCCCCATCCCTCCAAAGTCTATTCCAGCATCTCTGCTTTCCCTCAGCAGTGCAGTTCCTGGGCTGTGACCCACACCATATTGCTCTATCACTATCCATTAGTCCTTTTTCTATTCACTTAACTTGTCACCCACAGTTCTTTTCATATTCCAGTCATATCACCTACATTGCACTCAACCTGCCCCTTCAGATGCCTCTGAAAATATTTATTATGACAGTCAGCAGCTTGCTAGCATTCAATAATCATTCTTATGAGCAGAATCTTTTTACAGATCCCACAGCCCTGCCTGCAATGTAGAGCCATCCTCTTGCTTTATTGTCATTTTATCAGCACTGTGCTGAAGCAAGGAAGGAAAAAGCTAAACTTGACTGAGAGCAAATTCTGTACTGAGGTATAAACAAAACCCTCTTCGTATTCAATGCACCTCTCTCCCAAATTTCAAAATTCAGTAGCTGTCAGAACTTGATACAAAGGATTTGTATTTTGACAGCTTCTGAAGTACTTGGGGAAAATACAAGAAAAAACAAAAAAATCCCTCACTTCTTTCCAAACAATTTACACTGTTGAAAATTACGGGGTTTCAGCCCCAGGCATCAAAGGAGAGAAAAAATGTCTCTACCGAACCCCAGATGTTCACTGAGTCTAACTCCTGCTCTGCAGGTATCTTCTGTACCTTCCTCCTATCCTGCAGGTTTGTCTAATCTCTACTTTAAAGACCTGCCATAACAGATACTTCATAATCTTCCCAAACATCTCACTGCCGTGTTTTGCTCTCCTAATAATAAACAGCGAATCTGCTGGAGCCTGTTGTTATTTCTTTCTGTCAGTGTGCATGAAGACTGGATTATTCATCTTCATTTTCACCAAGTGGAACCTGCAGTCACGGGTTCACAAGAGCAGATCTAGGTGTATCGATGCAGAGAAAAAGGCGTTAATTCAATCTTTGCTTCTCAGAAATCACAAGTTACAAAGATGTATTAGATGCAGTTAAAACTCTGGTTGAATGGCCAAGCCCAAAGAGTGGTGGTTAATGGAGTTAAATCCAACTGGCGGCCTGTCACAAGTGGTGTGCCTCAGGGCTTGGTGTTGGGACCATCTCTGTTTAACATCTTTATTGATGATCTTGATAAGGACACAGAGTGTATCATTAGTAAGTTTGCAGATGACACCAAGTTAGGTTCATCTGCCAGAGGGTAGGGAGGCTCTTCAGAGAGACTTGAATAGATTGGAGCAACAGGCCAGGAAGAACTTTTTCACAGAAAGGGTGGTCAGGCACTGGAATAGACTTCCCAGGGAGGTGATTGAGTCGCCATCCCTGGATGTGTTTAAGGATCATTTGGATGAGGTTGTTGAGGGATCTGGTTTGAGGGTGGACTTGTAGGGTAGATGGTTGGACTCAATGATCCCAGGGGTCTTTTCCAACCAGAGTGATTATGTGATATATTTCAGCCAGCGTTTGAGGTCTTTATATCTTCACTATACTACTTCTGCAGAACCAGTATGTTTATTTGCCTCTTTAGTTTATTTGGCTAGACATCACAAACCTCACGATTCTTAGGGCTGAAATATTTTATATTTGTGTGAGTTACTACAGACCAGACAACCCTTCTTCTGTCAAGATGTGATCTTCCAGTAGAGAAGCTAGTAGGGTCCACCTGCTGTAGAAGTCTTCGGAAAAGTACGCTAGCAGTGCAATCCTCTAACTGTCACTAAAGGTCAAACATCTCATTTAGGAGATACATACATCAATCTGAGCTGAAATTTAGTCTCATCATCCATGAAGGATACTGCTTGTGCTGACAAGTCTCATTTGCAGCGAGACTTCTCTTGATACATGTTCAAGGAAGAAAGAATTGTTCTGTTGCTGTATAGTGGTTCATGGAGATTCTCCAGTCAGGGTGCATGAAGTTCACTTTGAATTATGAGGAAATTAAGATGATTTCTAGCCTTTCCTCCTCTTGTACCTGCCTGTAGGAAGTTGAGAAATCAGAAGGCTAATTCACGGTCTCTTATCCTTTGTATGCACACCTGTTTGCAGCCACACTCGCTCTCCAAAGTGTTTGATAGAGATATATGTGAGCATCTAAGAGAGATGCACTGCTCCTGCAGGGTAAGAAAGTTTTCTGATCAGGACTTCTTTGCCATGCCCTCCATACTCACAAGTCTGGGGATGGTAACACTACATGTTGTACAAATGGCATGTCATACCTGCTTTTGGATGCCAAGTGCATAGTCTGGATCCATGTCAATACTGTATTTTTTAATGTTTTCTTCCCTTCAGTAACTTAATTTTTGCTGTAATTTGATAATGCTGTGGCAGTCCTAAAGGTATCCAGATATAAGCAAGGTGAAATTTGTACCTGGAGGCAACATCTGTAATTAGACTGACTGTAACTGATAGGGAAAATACAGACCTTTTGGGGCACATATCTCCTTAAAGCCCAAAATACAGATCTGTTCACCTGTTGGTGTAATCAAATATACCATGAATATTTACATTACTCTCTTACCTTGCTTTCAAAAATGAAAGCCTATTATCCTTGAATGTTGCTCATCCTGATTTTTGGGGCAAGTTGTTCAACTGACATGTGGAAAGTTTGGGGTTTTTTCCTTTCATTTCTGTCCTTGATCCTTAATATGCTTAATTGGTTTCTGTTTTACAACAAGATTTTTTTTCTGGGTATTGAATTTGTACTATTTTAGAGTAGTAGATTTCCTAAGTATTTGCTCTTGAGTGGGAGGCAGTTCAAAATCCAAGTTCATGAGAAAGATGCTCCTTGAGATAATTTCTCTGATAATTATAGCTGTTCTTATCTGTCCCTTTAATTTTGTAGGCAATTGTTTTACATTACCAGAGTTGTTACAATTGCATTGCGTTTATATGTTATGAATATACTTACCTAGTTTAAACTGAACCTTGAGTAAATTAATGATGTCCATTTAAATTACAAGCATGGAGTTTACAGCCTGTCACCATGCTAAACTGTATTTTGCCTCGCATTCCAGACCGCACATAGCAGCGACAGAGCCGGCCCCTGAACATTATTTGTCGAGGTTTCTAGGTGATCTGGGGATTCCCTGAACAGGAAATCTCAGGGGAGCCAAGGGGGAGCAGCTGACAGTCATAGTCTCTGGTGGGAAAAGCCAGAAAGCAGTGCGGGGCAGGCAAACTCGGGAGCCTTAAAAAGTGGCGCAACCGGAGGTCACGGCCAGCCCACACTGAGCACCGACAGCACTACCTGGTTTAGTCGCTGATGGAACAATTTCTTGCAGAGGCTGTCTCCATGCACATCAAGGACAGGAGGTCATTAGGGGCAGTCAGCATGGCTTGACCAAGGGGAGTTCATGCTTGACCAACCTGATAGCCATTTATGGGGCATTAGCAGGTGGATAGATGATGGCAGAGCGGTGGATGTGGTCTATCTTGACTTCAGTAAGGCATTTGACACAGTCTCCCACAGCATCCTCACAGCCAAACTGAGGC